>JACEIK010001798.1:90928-171224 GCA_018107945.1 Datura stramonium | reverse complement strand
CCTTAAGGCTTAGAAATTATGAAAATACCCTTAATGAAAAGTCTGGAATTTCTGCACTGCCACTAACAACAAAGCCTATAACGATTCGTTCTTTGCTCCAACGGGTCGTTACCTTACTCATAATTTCACTCCATTTTCAAGACTAAAGTATTCCACCACGACTGGACAGGATGAGTCATTACTATCCCCAACAACTCGTCGTGTTCGTCTTTGTCACTGCAACTCACTTCCTGTAAATCCTCCCAACAAAACCATACACAACTCATTGTCTCATACAACGGGTCATGTCGTGACTCGTGCCAGCCACCTTGACAAGAACCACCTTCACAAAGATCCCCTTATCACAACTCGTTATAAAAACCAATGGGTCATCCTTAGACCCATTACTCCTAGGTTTACTTCTGCAGACCCTCACTATGAGTGCCTTCAATGGATCATTAGACCCACCAATGACCCATACCACGAGTCGTTCTAAGAGAAATATCAGATTTTTGTGTTGTTTCCATTTCAACTTCCCCAAGTCTAGTCTTAGGCACTTCCAGGGTATTACAAGTTGTGAGTCACTTTTTACCTCCACAATCTCGGACTTAAGTCCATGAACTAACACCAAACTTGAAATCATAGCATCATACTCAGCCTCATTTTTTGTCAAAGAAACACATTTTATAGCTTACCTAATTTTTTTCTCCTAATGGGGTGATTAAGATTATATCAAGACCGATACCTTTTATATTAGAGGCATCACTGTTTACAAGGTCCATACACTAGCATAATCCTAGAGGCTAATGTTGCCTCCTTCTCTCGCCACACACATGCCATGACTAATGTTAGCTACAAAGTCAGCTAAGACTTGGGACTTAATGGCATTTTGGGGGTGATATGTTATGTCATACTCATTTATTTTGATTTCCCACTTTTCCAGCCATCCCGAGAGATCTATATTATACATGATTCTCTATAATGGGAAAATGAACACTACAGATAGGATGACATTGAAAATATGGCTGGAGTTTGTGAGCTAAAACAAGTGCTAAGGTTAATTTTTCAGATGCAAGTACCGAGTCTCGGCATCCAACAACATTTTGCTAACATAGTAAATAGCATAGTGTGTATTTTTCTTCTCGGACTAATATGGTGCTTACCGCTACTCCAGACACATCCATATGTAGAAGCATCTTCTTTTTTTTTTCAATTTTCTGATCAAATGGGAGCTGGACAAGTACTTGTTGAGATATTTGAGTGCCTATTGCCATTTTGGTGCCCATTCAAAGTTGTTCTTTTTCTTTAGCAGATTAAATAACTTAGGGCACCACTTTGAAGACCATGATGTAGACCTTCCTAACATGACTACTCTTTCGATGAGCCTTTGTATGACCTTTGCATTTCTGAGCACATACGGTATATTTTCAATTTCTTTGATCTTATTTGGGTTAACTTTAATTCCTTTATTTGAAACCAAAAACCCAAGGAATTCCCCGCAACCGAATCCAAAAAAGCCTTTATCCAAGTTCAACTTCATGTTGTATTTCTGAAGGATATCAAAGGTTTCCTAAAAATGTTCCAAATGAATCTATGTTTCTAGATACTTTACAAGAATGTCATCAATATAAACTTCCATAGACTGACCTGTCCGTTTTTCAAACAATTTAGTTACTATCCTTTGGTAAGTGGATCTGATATTCTTGAGCCCAAAATGCTAACATTGTAATAGTAAGTTACGTACTCCATAATGAACAATATTCTCTCCTTATCCTATGGGTCCAACTTGATTTTACTATATATAGAATAGGCATTTAAAAGTTGAGTAACTCGTGTCCTGTCATTACGTCAATCATTTGATCAATATAAGGCAGGGAAAAAGTGTTTTTCAGATATGCCTTATTTAAATCTTTGAAATGTATGCACATCCTAAATTTATTAATCTTTAAGGAACTACTACTACATTAGCTAACCAATCTGGGTACTACACCTCCCGGATGGATCCTAATTTAAGAAGTTTAGTTACCACCTCCTTTACAAATTGATTGTTGGCAAAAGAGAGTGGCCACTTTCTTTGCTTCATCAGAGAATGATTCGGGTCTATGTTTAGATTTTGGGTTACTACCTCCGGTATACCTCTGGTATACCTTTATTTTTCTGAAGTCCATAAAAAGGATGATTTCTCCAGCTCTTTTGTCATTGATTTTGCGACATTTGTATCTTTCAGAGCCTTGAATGCTCTATGCACACAAGATTGCTCCAATTCCTCTTCTTCAAGTTTGTCCTCTTCCAGTCATTCCATTTATAACTCTAGATCAACTAGATACGCCTGTTCCTATGATTTCTATTAAGTTCCACCTTGCTTTGCTCGATTGTTATAGCCATAGCATTCATATCCCGAGCAGTTGATAAGTTACCATAAATTTCCTTTACCCCCCAAGGGGTGAGAATTTTATTACTTGATGGAAAGTTGATGGGACCAACCACACGAGGTGAATCCAGAGCCTCCTTAAAATGATATTACATGACATATTACCAACCATAATATCGAACAACGTGTCTTCAACTACTCCTTTGGCATGATTCAGCAATTTGATCTCCCCCTACATCATTTCACTCATTATGTTGAACCCAACCAATAGTTGTTTGGCAGTAATCATTTTGTCCATTAGTTATATTTCCTTGAGGACTAAGAGCTAGATGTTATTGGCCAGACTACCTCGAACAATCAACACATATTTAATTTAAGAATTAAAAACTATAATACCCTGGAAATACCAAAGATTAGGCTCGGGATCAAAATGGGAAGTTGGCTGAAAACTGGTGAAAATTTCTCAGGACAGATGATATGATGACTCATGGTTGGACACTATGAGTCGTTGTTAGCAGTCATGGTAAGGGAGGTCTGGGTGATAGTGGTGGAAATGGACGAAGCAACGACTCATTTCTTGGAACAAAAAGTCATTATTTGCAATCGTAGGAAGGGCTGGACCTTAGCAGTTGGGGATACCACAGGTCATCCAACGACTCGTGGTGAGAAGTGACGACCGGTGGTCACCAGTCATTGTTTGGTTTCTAGAATTTCCAGTGCATGAAACAGATTGAAACCACAACTCATTGGAAGCAACCACGATCTTGGTGAGGCTCGTGGTAAGGGATGTTCAGGTTTGTGAAGGGGCTAGCAACGATCGACTCAATGATTCGTTTGATCAAAGGAAGATTCATCTTGTCGAGAAGAATCCGGGATCAGGGCCTGGGCAGTGCATATGACGGGCAGTACCACGATTCATGGTAGCTTCCAACAACTCGTTGGTACGCCCATTGGTTCGATCTGTGCAACTTTTCAAGGAGTATTCATTAAGAATATTTTCGACCTTTCCATTCTCTAAGGCCCTAAACTAAGTCGTTTTATGTATTTTTCTAGGAATAATAAGATAGGTTAAGTCCCTTTTTTCTCAAGCCATTCCCATGCATGCAAATTAAGAGAATTCTAGAGAGATTAAGCATAGAATCAAGCTTTTCCCTATCAATTCTCCATTGGGTATTTAAGAACTCTAGAATCTGATCTTACCCAGGTATGTAGGGTTATTAATGGGTGTTTCCGTTCACACCCATGCCCATTCTCGATTAATTCATGAAAATATATCCAAAATCTCATGGGGTTTTGAATTCAAATTTTTTGAAAATCTAATGTTCTGCTAATGGGCTATGATGATTTATGATTTACATCATATTTTATGGATTTTGATCATATTTTATAATTATTTTACTTACAAAATTATTGATTTCTATTTCTACCAAATTAAGCCCAATTATGCATGATCTATGATGAATCAACTTATAATCTACGTCTCAATTGTTAATATTTACAAACCTAGCATGACTTATGATTTGAAATATAGATTTATTCAATTACCGATCATGATTTGATGATTCTCAAGTTATATGTATGACCTAAGAGTATGCATGAAACCTATGATTCATGAATTATGTTTTTGGCCGACTCACCGGCCTTATGTCATGGCTAGTTCACGTATGTACAAATATGTTTATGATTATCATGATTTAACTAGCCCATGAATTCATGCATGTTATACCATGAGCACTATATATGTTTTAGGAGTAGTATCAAACACTGAGTAGGTTCGGGACGTAGGTTCTGCCCTAGATCTCATCAACAGCCTGTCACCATAGGTAGGTTGGTACATCCTTTGTAACTGTCCCAAGACCAATTGGCCCTTTCATGGTGATATCACACTCTCATGGTCCTACCCTTGGCAAGGTACGGACACCCTCCCGACTAGGGTTACAGGTCGGGCTTCATGTGTGCTCATATGGGGTATGTCGGTTAAGAGAATCTCCAATTATTCCTCATAATTTATGCATGTTTATGATTACATATGTTGGCTCAAGTTATGTTCAATATACTTTACTCTCATGCTTATGATTACGAATGTATTATGAATGCTTCGAAAACCTTAAGCCTTATGTTATGTTATATTACGAGATTTATGATATGAGCATGATGTCCTACTCCTATGATGTTTTATGAGTTTTACATATTTTGAATGTTTGTTTTACTTACCTTACATACTTGGTACATTCCACATACTGACCGCATACTTTCTATGTTGTATCATTTCATGATATAAGACCCCGTTCTCAGGCTTATCCTCATCTTTAGACCACCTCAGAGTTTACCTTCAACTTGTTGGTGAGTCCTCATGTTCCGAGGGCCGTTTGACTAGACCTTATGGTAGTTTATGTTTTAGTACTTGGCCTGGTTAATTGGGGGTGTTTTCCCATCAACCCATCATATGCAGTAGAGGCTTTCAGATAGTATGTAGTACTTAACTTGCGTGTATGTCCAGAGATTTCTTATGTCATGAAATGTTATGATTATGTTTATATTTCCGTTATGTCTTATGTTAAGTCTTCTGCTTAATGTGAATGAATTTACATGTATGCTTATGCCATTGGTCGACTTGGGCCCTCTTGGGGTTCCTTGTCTCGTATTACGATCCGAGTCTATGTTCGGGTCATGAAAAACTTGATATCAGAGCAATAGGTTTTGAAGTGTCCTTGGGTGTATGAAAGTCGCATTAAGTAGAGTCTTTTTCATGGGTGTGAAGCGCGCCACACTTATGACGAAGAGGCTATGAGACGTTTAGGAAATGTTCCCTTCTTTCATGATCTATGTCATGCGATGAAAAGTCTTTCAATCCTTCTAATTCGTGCTATTCACGATTGCAAAATCATGGCTCCTAGAAGAATGAATGGAAGAAGAAATAGGAACGGTGAAGGCCACGAAGATGGCAATGATCATGGGCATCAGTAGGCCCCACCTGTTCGGAGCCCCAGGCACCAGAGCCAGTTTCCCATGTGGAGTTTCGGGCGGCAATCCAGATGTTGGCATAGGCCTTGACCGCTCAGGTCAACCAGCAAGCTGTTGCGCATATTCCCCAGAATGGCAATTCAGCAGCGAACCGGGTTAGAGATTTCTTGGGGATGAACCCTCTGAAGGTCCTTGGGTCCAAGGTGGATGAGGATCTACACGATTTCATCGAGGAGATTCTAAAGATCACCTAGGTTATGGGGGTGACCAATGGAGATTGTGTTGATTTGGCCTCCTATTAGCTAAAGTGGGTGGCTCACATATGGTTCAAGCAGTGGAGAGACTCTAGGATAGTGGGTGCAGGCCCTATAGGTTGGGAAGAGTTCCACGTCACATTCTTGGATCAGTTTTTCCCTCGAGAGATGAGGAAGCTTAAGGCGGATGAGTTTGTTAACTTGAAGCAGGGTGACATGTCTGTTCAGGAGTACGCATTGGAGTTCACCCGTCTATCCAAGTACGCGTCAGAGTTGGTGGCGGACAAGAGTGCTCGCGTGAGCCGTTTTGTACATGGAGTGGCGAACTATCTGGATAAGGACTACAGGATTGCCATGTTGCATTGGGATATATAATTCCCCCACATTGTGCTGCATGCTCAGCAGATGGAGTCAGTCTATCAGAGGCAGAGAGAGGCCAAGAGGGCCAGGAATGACAGTTACGGGACTTCTCAAGTCAGATCAGGGGGTAGACAGCGTCAACAGTCTCAACATAGGTCTATTGCTCCAGCACCATCATCGGCTAGTACACTATCTAGATCCGAGGGGATCAGAGGAGAAGGGCCCCAGATTTGAGAGGCCAGGGTAGCATGCAGATAGAGCGCACTTTCCCAGCTTATGCGAAGTGCGGCAAGAATCACTAAGAGAGGTTCCTAGTTGGTTTGGATGCTTGTTTCGGGTGTGGCAAACCCATACATAGACTTAGGGATTTCCCTTCAGCCAGATGATGTGCTATGGATTTACAGCACTATTGACACTCAAAACTAAGAAATAGCATGCACTTAGGTGTATTTATGTCGATATGAGACACTTTTCCTTTGATTTCAAGACAAATGGGTGTTGGAGCGTAAATTTGCAAAAGGAAGCTAAAAGTGTGCAAAAAAGAGAAAAAATGCAGTCAATAGTATGATCCATAGGATGGACCTATGAGTCGTACTGATGGTCGTGATAAGAAGTAGAAGGTTGAAGCTGGAAGAATGGACCTATGAGTCTTTCCACGGATCATACCAAGCATGTCGAGTCGTGGTAAGGCAGTCGTGATGAACTCCAAAAGAATTGCACAAGAGGCTGATTCTCAGTACGAGAGGATACAATGACCCGTGAGAGCTTGGTACGAGTCATACCATACCAGTCGTGGTGAACTTCAGACAAATTGCAAAGATTCATAATCAAGCCACGGGGGCCTAGTACAAGTCGTAGGAAGGAGGAACGAATCGTACCTTAGCTCGATACGTAGCCAAAAATCAGCCAACAATCCAAACCACGAGATGCTTCCAGGACTGTAGGATGATCCTACGAGTCGTACGATGATCCATGATGAGGTCAGCACCAGATATTGAAAATCGCCCTGTTAGCCTAGGAAAAGGATTCTTATGTCTATATAAATACGTTTTATGTTTTATTTTTCATAAGTGACATTGAGAAGAATTAGTTTTAGTTTGAAAACATTGTAGCAGAAAATTTTATCTTTGAAAGAGAGAATTGAGTTGGTTCAACCTTTTGATCAACCATTTCTTGAATTCATATTGTTCTTGCTACTTGTTCTTCAAGATTTTGTGGATTAATTAAAGGAAGCGCTTTCCTCAATCATATTTGTAAGTATTGTTTTGATGTCTTTAATCATGAAAAAACTTCACAACCTTGCAACTATGAGAGGCTAAAACCTCCATAGCTAGGGTTGTGGGAACCATGGTGGATTAATAAGCTAGGGAATGCACAAAGTGGGTCTAAAACCAATACTAATTACCTATATATTACTCTCTTCATGCTTTAATGATTCTTAGCGGTGTACAACTTAGGAAGTGCCCGAATTATTTACTTGCTTTGGTCGAAGAGGCAGAGATTAGGAAAAGAGAATTACAATGGAGCCTTGATCTTGATGATCATTGTATTAACTTGAGTTGTGGTCGCAGGATAGTTATATCTAGAACTTAGTAATAACGGTTAGTTTGGAAACGCTCATGAGACTTGGTCGAGTAATTGAGTATAGTCATTCAATAAGTATTGGTAGATCGTTTGAATGAATCTAAGTTATTAGTTCTGTAAGTAAGTATTGGTGAAGATCACGAGTGTATACTTAAAGATGTTATGAATCCATGGGGAACAAAAACCCTAGTTATCCTTTAATTATTGATTCACAACCATAAGCTTGACAACTTCTTTGTTTTTACTATTGATTATTATTAGAATTCCCCCAATTGTGAAGTAACTACCATACAAGTTCACTTACCGGCTGTAATCTAGATCTTCCATATTCCCTGTGGGATCGACCCCAACCTCTAAGTTGGGTTCTTTATTGACAATGTCCGCTTCATACTTCAGTTAGAAGTGTGGTTTGAGTGTTATCAAAAAGTGGTGCCATTGCCGGGGAATACGACTAAGACTAGGTTATTATCTTGTATTTGACTTGTGGGTTGTTACTCTACGTTTTACGTTTTTTCCTTTGTTTTTCTTTGTTATTCTTTTGTGACTTCCTCAGGTTTTCATCGAGGGATAAATCCTCCACACACTCAAGAAGGAACATTATTAGCTACCATCCTTGGTGGAGTAAGTATACCTTGATGATGTCGAGAAGTTACAAAAGTCACGTCATGCCGCAACGTTAAATCAGGCGCTGCATGGGAGGATACCCATGGAAGGAGATATCTGAGTAGCCACAGGTATGTTCTCTCCCTACATGCTTATAGTTTATGCTCCGTGGACGAAGCTCACTTTTTCAAAAGGGGGAGGGGGTGTACTTGTGTTTTTGGGAATTTTGGTCGTCTGAGGGTTTTTCTTGACGTGCTTCTTTTCCCTCAGGCATGCTATCTAGTAGAACCAGTATGTGTTAGGATTTTTTTAGTTGTGATTTTTGTTTGATTAGAAAGTAACTTAGGAATACTCAACCAATAGAAATGCACTAGTTTTGTTTTTGTTTTTTTTGAAAAAATTGACCCTGTTCAAACTTTTTGATATGTATTTGTGACAACATGCATGATTTCTATGGATAATTTTATGTCATTTGGTTATTAATAGTAGTTACTCTTGTTAATCCATGTATGAACCAGATAGGTGAAGTAAAAATAGTTCATGTACCATGTGTGATTAAGGTTTTAGTATTCATTGCAGTATGTTGTTGAGGATATAGAACTTGCCTGGTTGGTCTCTGCATAGGTTAAGGACGGTTGGTTAGGATATGATCATAGGCCATTTTTGTTTTAGCTCACTTTTAGCCTATATTGCCCTACCAAAGTTTCATTGCCCTACCAAAGTTTCATGAATCCCCTTGATTCTAAGTTTGAGCCTTAATAGACCATATTTCATTGATTCACCTGTTAACCGTACCCATTTGTTTATAATGAACCTATTTTGGCCCTGGTTCTTCCTTAGATATTGTGAACCTCAACATAAGCAAAATTTTTGTTGAGGGTGGCTAGAGTAGGGTGCATAAATGGTTGGAGCGGGAGAAAGGAAAAGAAAGAAAAGAAGAGAAAAGAAGAGAAAAGAAGAGAAAGTGAAAATAGAAAATGAGGTGTGGTGAGGTGAAAAAGTAAAAGAGCTGAAAATATTGAGAATCTTGAAAAAGAAAATTCAAAAGAGCTTGTAGTTAATTGAAAAATGCGAAAAATCACCTGAACCATGCAAATATTCTTAAAATGGGGTAAAAAGAGAAGAAAGGAAAATGAAAGAGTGAAGGGTGAAATAGGTAAATGGTGTAGCCAATGTATGTAGTGCCAAGAAAAAGGGATAGTCACTCATAAAATCTCTCATCTTTCATCTCCACTCTAAGCCTACATTACAATCCATATCAAGTCCTATAGTGATCCTAACTTGACCATTTGACAAACCAAAGCAGAGAAAATAAGGGCAAGCCTATGGTATCTGATGCATAATAATTGCAAACTTCCTTGTGAGAGTGAGTTCTTCACTTGCCTAGTCCCATGTTGTGTTTGATACTTCATATTTGAGTGGGGACTTCATTTGTGTGAGGGTACATGGGTTATGTTTGCTTACCATTAGTCCTGTGAAAACATTGTGGAGATGACCGATCTTGGGCGTAATTATATGCCCAAGTGATACCAAATGCTTCATTTCGTCCTTTTTATCTATCGTTATTTGTACATTCTCATGTAATTTATAGTTAAATGTGAATTTATACTTACCAACATGATTAGTGTTGTTTTATGAAAATGTAATTTTAGGAAGCTAAGATGCATGTTGGTGGAAATCGGAAAGGACTCCTGGAAGCTGAGGCAGTGGAAAAGGCCAAGGAAAAGCAGCAATTAAGGGGCTCCGCAATGGAGCCGCAATACGCCTCATCAAGGAGGCATTCTACCCCGATGATTTAATTTGGCCAAGTTCCATAGAAGGTCCGCGTTGCCTCCGTGGCACGTTGGGCATATTTACTCCGGAACATCATATTCTAGTAAGGGTCTGCGTCGAAGCCGTGGAATGCTGGGCTAAGCCCCGCGTTGCATGCTGTGGCACGCCGAGGAGTAAAAGCCGAAGGACCGACCTCCAAAGAAGGGTCCGTTGTGCTCCATGTCACGGAAAGGTTCCGCGATGCACTCCGTGTGACACGTTGCTTGTTATTCCGGGAAAAATTTCCACTAGTATAAATAGTACACTTAGGTTCATTTTTTAATGATTCTGACTTAGCTGAGCAAGGACGTGG
Organism: Datura stramonium; assembly: GCA_018107945.1. Taxonomy (NCBI): domain Eukaryota; kingdom Viridiplantae; phylum Streptophyta; class Magnoliopsida; order Solanales; family Solanaceae; genus Datura; species Datura stramonium. The sequence goes on along the minus strand of JACEIK010001798.1, from coordinate 160,984 downwards.
GTTACAAAGCTGGAGGGGACGAAAAATCTTAGGTTCTTCATCTCTTTCTCCCTTTTATTTCAAATTTGTATGATTTATACTCATTTGATGATGTTTAATCCACAAATGAGTGGCTAATTTCACTTATTGCTGAGGTTAAGAACAATTGTAGTGGAATGTAATTATTGATACTTTTGGTTTTTCATCTTTTCTTCCATGGTTGTTCTCTTCTTGATCTTACCGCATTGATGTGTGGCCAATGTTAATGTATATCTAAAAAGTGCGGTTTCATCTCAAAAGAGAAAGAAATTGGAAAGTTGTGAATTGGTAGGATATGACTCTTCTTGGTTTGGGAAATTGAGAATTGATTTACCTTCGAATAGAAATATATCTCGAAAAAGTCACATTAGTCAATTAAGTAATTGGTTTTGTATGGCTTGAACTTGAAATTTCTTTAATCACAGAAATGTAGGTTGAAGGTTCATGATTCTTAAGTTGGGTTGAATATGAAAGTTTTAATCCATAGGCAATAATTCTTGACTAGAAACTGAAGGAAAGATTAACCGAATTGTATCGATAAATTACTTCCCTGCATGTTCATTTTAGCCTCAGCATGCTCATTACTATAGTTTAGACTCAATTTGTAAATTTTTTTTAGATTAGTATAAATTAGGAAACCAACTCTCAAAATCTTCTGTAAATTGTTTTCTGCATTTTTAGAGTTAGAGTTCATTAAAACTTAATTCGATTGACATCTTGTCCAGCCCCCTGTGGGATCATACTTGGCTTACTTTAGCCATTTTACTACTTGTTCGACCACGTGCACTTGCGTGTAGTTGTGAAACGGACCGAACAAGTTTTTGGCGCCGTTGCCGGGATCGGGCAATTGGTAAAATTGTTTTCAAGTGTTAGTACAATTTCTATATAAGTGTCGACAACGTGGGCTTGATATTTGTTTTAAATTCTTTGATTTTTCTCTGGATACAATTTTCTTGACATGACATCGTGGAATACGAATGGCTTAAATGGTGAATATTCACTATTTTGGCGAATTCAAGTCTGAATTTCGGAGGACACCACTTGTGGCAACACTGTAACACGTGCAACATTTGTGGTGGTCAAGATGGCCATTGGAATGGTTGTCCTAATGCATACTCCTCCCCGAACCCCTACTATGATCCTTCTCGTTGTTTTTGACGTATCATGGTGCATGCTGAAAATGAGGACTTCAATTTTGGTCAATAGAAGACATACTGAAACAACTTTGAGCAATCGTAAGCAATGAAGGAGGCGATGGCAAGATGAGAAGTCAAGCAGAAGAGAATGCAGGCCTGAAAGGATGAGGTTAAAGTCACAAGATGATTGTTGAGGCCGAAGCCAGATAAACGCAACCGTTTTCGGCGATTGATGAGCCCGCAGTGTACGGGGTTGTGCCAAAGTAATATAGTGGCCCTTTAAGAACCTAATGTCGAACCCACAGGACTGAACTATAGGTAAAACCTTCTCGAAAGTTAATTTACTATAACTCTAATAATGAAGAATGCAGTAAAGAAAAGTTTTTATATTTTGGAAACTATTTTTATACTAAAGAATATTTATACACGTGAGTCTGAGCTATGAATATGAGCATGCTGAGGCTAAAACTAACATGTGAAGAAATTAATCATCGATCTACGTGGTTTATTTTTTCTCCTAAGGTTAGTCGGAACCTATGCCTATGGATTAAAACTCTCGTATTTAACCTAACTTAAGAATCATGAACCTTCCACCTACATTTCTGTGATAAGAAATTCATGTTCTAGCCATACAAAATCGATTCACACTTAACTAATACGACTTTGCGTGTATATTTCTATCCCCAAGGTAAATCACCCTCAATTTTCCCAAACTAAGAAAAGATCATATCCTATTAATTCACAACTTTCCAAAGCTTGCCCTCTGGTGAAACCGCATTTTTGGATTTACATTAACATTGGCTACATATTAATGTAGTAAGAACAAGAATTAAATAGAACAACCATAGAAGAAAGATGAAAATGAAACCTATAAATAAACAATACTATATCAACATGTTTGAAATGATAACCTCCGTACAAAGAAGGGAATTAGCCACTCATTTGTGGATTGAACATCGTTAATTGAGTGTAAATCATGCAAACAATTGAAAGAAAGAAGAAAGGGATAGAGAAACCCTAAGAATTTTCGTCCTCTCAACTGCCGTAACCCACGCTCTTTGCTCCACCAAGTCGAATAATTAAAATGAACCTAAGTGTTCTTGCTTATACTAGGGATAATTTTTCCCTTTAATAACAAGCAACGTGTCACGAGTGCATCGTGGAGCACCGCCTCTCCGTGACACGGTGCAAATGGAGGCTTTCTCGGAAGTTGGCCGCCTGTAATTGCTCCAAACTGTGCACGGCATGCAACGCGGAGCGTGCCCAGCATGCCACGGTGCAAACGCTGACCTTCACCGAATGTCGTCAAGATCGGGGAAATTAATTCCAACGTACACTGCTCTCACGCGACCCTCTCTCGAATTTCTTGAATTTATATCTCCGGATGTAATGTATCTCATGTATGGCAACATTTGTCACTAGCCTTATATCAAGGAGCTCTTAAATTCCTTGCTTCTCCACCGCTTCCTTGCTCGTTCCCGTAGTCCTTCTCCGATTCCTCCTAACAAACATCTGCAGGTCCATAAAAAGTATGTTTTTCCTGCAAACAACGCTAATCATGTTGGTTAGTATAAATTCACACTTCCCTACAATTCTATATGCGAATGTACCACATTGTTGGATAAACAAGGCAAAAGCGATGCAATTGAGTATCAACTTAGTATATAAATATGCCCCAGATCACCTACCCCACACTTAAAATCTTGTTCGTCCTCGAACAATACTCCTACAATTCCCATGAAATTGATATCCCATCATGTATTACTGCCCTGACAATCCGAGCTACGGTTATACCAATTATGTTCATAACAAATCAAGAAAACATGCATAGTATCATCATTACAATGACACTTTTAATACACGTATCTCCTAGACTCAAGAATCGACTCGATATTGGCAAACTCATGCAAATTAGCTGACCAAGATATCCGACACGAATTTCATTCTTTCGCCAAGCATGCGCCCTCACATCACAAGAGAATTTCCCCTTTAGATCACATGAACTCTAAATTATTTCATGCAGTAAGCATGTACACACAATTTCACTCTCTCTCCCAAAAGAATTCACATGCATCGTGTTATGACCCATAGGCTTGCCTCTAGTGTATTACCCATTAATATAAGGACGCCATGGATGTAAGATCACGTAGACTCAATTTGGGTTAGAATGCAGAACTAGTATATACCGCTGTTCACACAGCAACTAGCATCCTTAAGCGCTTTTCAATACATCCCATCACATTCCTCGACATAGTTTTCCTTCCTCCTCCTTTTCTTGAAGTCTTTCTTTATTTTTGTCACCCACTTTAACACACCGACTAAACAAAAGATAAGTTATACAACTTCATTTCTGAATCAAACAAATTACACCTTGACTCTTTTCTTCTTTCATCACTTTTCTTTTCCTCTCTTTCTTTTCTTTTCACTGCTTTCACTCCTTTACACCGTGGAAAATCATCTATTTTCTTGAGAGCTTAAGAGCTTCGTATTTGGTTTACGGACAATGAAAAGAAGGGTTAAACTTGGTTCACACCCTTTTCGACCAAAGAAAAAAACATATAGGTTAAAGGCTCCGATGGGCTAACTAGGATTTAATCTTCAAGGTGGATATGAAAAGGAAAACAAGAAAACTTTTGGTTAAACAAAGAAACGCCTACTCCTTTCCTACACTCACGCTTCCTTCATTTCGCTTCTCGTACACACAACAGGCAAGTTCTAGACACTTCACAATAGCATGGAATAACCAAACCTCACAATACACTCGATGCACATGCTCAACTCAAGACATCTTCACACTCTTAATCGCCTAATTACAAGAATTCAAAATTAAGCCTCAATCACACCGAATCGAATTCTATGACCTAAGTGTCTCACATAGTATTAAAATCTGTGCCAAGCTTAACGAATCATCTTCAAAGATAAATATTATGTACAACACGCAACCAAAAATTTCATAGCCATAGAGTAGCAAATAATGTATGGGATACAACCAACACACCAAAATTTAAAATATTCATCGCCGATGCCGCATTTCCTTAAGATGAGTCAGTTCATCAGAACGTCATTATTTACGATTTCTCAAGCCCAATGGGACTCCCAAAGAATTGGGCATCAAACTCCGAGAAACCCAATAAGTAAAATAGTTACTTAAAATTTTAAAAATATCGTATAATTTTGACAAAACTATTTACACACCGGCTAACAAAGATTCACAAAGACACACAAAGCCTTCACAAACAAGAAATATTTAAAATACTAACATACAAACAAGGTCACAATTTCAAACACAAAGAAATGCAACATGCGATTATATACAAGCATACACAAAATCCACCACCTAACTACCCTCACCCCACACTTAAACCGAACACCGCCCCCAAAGGTTCATACAATCACAAAACAAGGTGGGTGGTGAACTTCCTCGGACAATCAAAGCCCACTTCTTCATCGTGTCGCTCACATCTCTCATGTCAATCTTCCCTCGCCGCTCCTCCCTCCTCGACTCAACATCTAATCCTTCGGCGACGTCTCCGCATCAAGCAGCCATCATCACATACCCAAAAGCCGGCCCACACCACATGTGCCGGCATTCTCGCCAAAAGGGTGGCTCCAGGCTCGAAGCCGCCACACCACTCCACAGCGGTCTCCCGCCATGCAGCTGGAGCACGCATCCTCGAGCGTGGCCATATATCACCACATGTCGCTGGCAATGAGAACCGTGAGTGGTGTCGGGTGCCTTAGCTTTTATGACACTATGGCACGCCGTTTACCGCGGGATGGGCCTAGCCCTTCCTCTTCTACTCAGCCTCAGAACGTAGTCAGCACTCACAACTTTAGGCCCCGGCCATGGAGTGACAGATCATCGCCTACAGCATCTTTCAGCTTTCTTCATCAGTAAGATTGCCACTGCTGACGACCCCGGGTCACATCCGCCATGTGCACCCCTAATCAAACAGAGCAAACATTTTAGCTGTATCCGCTTCCCTGCTCATGAATAGGCAAAGAAACGATGATAGCCTCCTTTCCTTATGCCCTGCCTGTTGCAATGAGCCAGACGCTCCACACATGTGCTCGATATTCACATAGTGGAGGATATTCAAATGAGTATCGTGGGCATCAAAGTGTTCTATGCCCCTAGTATAGCATTGAGGTGTAGAGGCCTCAAGTGTGATTAACCGCCCCCAGCCTGGATGGTGTGACTCCGGCCGGGTTCCAATTGGCAATACCTCGGAGCTCAGTAAGTGCATTGCACCTCTTAGGTTTCGCTGTACGAGTAGCCTGTTAGTTGTCAACTGCAAAATATGCTGGGAACTCCTCAAAGAATAAGTCCCTTGCAATATGCTCTACACCGGATTTGGAGCATTGCAGGGAGTCATTGGCAATGAGTTCCTGTAATCGTACACCGGATTGACACTCGGCTGAACTTCATCTTGAAGAGCCCAAAGAGTGCACCTCCATCCGATTTGGGAGTTCACAAACCGGAACCCGACACTCCGCAATACACCGGGTCAAGATAAGGGGCAGGTTGTCACCCTTGAGCCCCATCACCTTAATGCCATCTTTGGGGGCGGGACACGTACGCCATGTACTCCTATACTCCGAACATGCTAACTCCACCTATGTGGATATTATCGACGCACTCTGTGTGGAGCCCGTTCGACAGCATGCTGGAACAGGCATAAGGAGAGGGGGCTACCATCGTACACCGCCCTACTCTCAAATGAACAGGGGAAGCCGATCTATTCAAAATCATGTAGCTTGCCGATCCTCGGGTGCACATGATAGATGTCAACGTGATCGTGTGTGCTTGGTATATGCCCCTGATGAAAGGGCTGGAGATTAATGTTGGGGCGGTGATCATCTCCGCCATGAAGAGAGCCCGCTTGCACTGGGCGCACAAAAGTACGGCTTGGTGGGTTGCCGACCACGTCTCGAGGGGCCGGGATATCGAGGAAGAGGCCCCGAATTACATCCTGCAAATGGATAGGCGTGCCTTGGACGTCACCAAAACCAAGGCACCACACCACCATGGGCCAAGCCACACTAGCCGAGCGACATGTTCGGGATGATCGCATATGCCTCGTATGTTCGGGATACGATGCTGCAATTGCGCATAGGCGGGGGAGGCCAGCAAACAGAAGATAAGCCGTGGCAGCCGATTTGACTACTCTTCGGCGAAAATGCTTGGGCTCTATGCCGAGTGGGGCCAAACTTTGTGGAGCTCAGATGACGATGTCCCATCGATGAGGAGACATACCATGAGGTGACTCATATTGAGTCAGATGAAGACGGGCGGGGCTATCTGTGATATGGGCACGAGTACGGCACTGGCGAAGAAATTTGAATACTTCGATTGATCGTGAGTTTACCACCTACTTTTGTGCTATGTAGACTTTTCAGAACACTCGGGGACAAGTGTTCGGTTTAAGTGTGGGGTGGGATTAGTTAGGTTCTGGTTTTTTTGTTGTTGTTTATGTTCATGTTTGGTTGTTGTGCCCGTGGAAAAATTGTGACCCCGTGATTTTATGCGTATGTTTTGTATTGTAAATCGGTGTTGTAATGAATGTGAAATTGTTGTGTGCTGTGTTGAGTTGTTAGCTGGTTGTGTAAATATTTTTGTTTCTATCGAAATTATCAATATTTTTAAAATATTTCGGTGAATTATTTTTATGATTGGGTTTTCGCCGTTGTTTTCGTGCTTAATGAGAATAGTCCTATCAACCGAAGTCGAACAGTGACCGTTCCCTATGATGGATGGATGACAACCGTCTTAAGGGAAATGTAGTCGATAGGAGCAGTTTTTTTTTCCTTTTCTTTTATTTTTTTCTTTGTTTGTTTGTATCCCAAACGTGTCGCTACTTTATGGTTCGGAATTCTTGTTGCGTGTTGTACATGACATTTAGAATGCAAAGGTGATTCATATGAAAGCATGCAACCGGTAAACATGTTGAGATACCTAGGCCATAGAGTTCGATCTGGTGTGATTGAGGCTTAATGTTTGAATTCTTGTAATTAGCTGATTGAAGAGTCTGTGAATATGGCTTGAGTTGAGCATGTGCAACGAGTGTGTGGTGAGGTTTCGATTATTCCATGCTATTGTGAAGTGTCAAGAACTTGCCTGGTGTGTGTACGAAACGAAATGAAGGATGTGTATTGTACGAGAGGATGTAGGCATTTCTTTGATTTAACCGGAAAGTTTTTCCATTATCACACCTACCTGGAATGTACATCCTAGTTAGCCCATTGAGCCTTAGCCTATTTTTCTTTCACAAAAGGTACAAACCGAGCTTAACCCCTTCTTTTCATTATCCGTGAATTCGATCCAAAACTCTTAAGCGCTCAAGAAAAAAATAATTTTCCCTACGTTGTCAAGGAGTGAGATGTGTGAAAAGAAAGAAAAAGCTTAAGTGGTGAAAGTAAAGAAAAGGTCAAAGGCGCACTTGCTGAATTTAAATAAAATGAAGATGTATAACTAATCTTTGTTGTTAAGTCGAGTGTTCTTAAAGAAATGGGAACAAAAATAAAGAAAGACTTCAAGAATGTGGAGGATGGGGGAAGAAACAATGCCCATAATAGCTTTGTGGATGTATTGAAAAGTGCTTTAGGAAGCTAGTGCTATTATTGGTTATCCCAAGATTTACTTCATTCCTTAGCTTACACATAACCCATAAGTCCTACGTGATCTACATCACGCGTCCTTATATTAGTGGAGTAATACACTAGAGGCAAGCCTAAGGTTCATGACATGATGCATGTGAATTCTTTGGGAGAGAGAGCCGAAATCGCACTATATACCCTAAATATAATGTTTTGAGATCATATAATTGGAAAAAGGGGAAATTCTCTTGTGTTGTGAGGGCACATGTTTGACGAGATTGAAATTCGTGGCCGATGTCTTAATCAGCCTAATTTGCATGAGTTTGCCGTAGATCGAGAGTCGATTCTGGGTCTAGGAGATCTTAATGTGGTGAACGCCATTGTATTGATGAGACTATGCAGGTTTTCTTGATGATTTGCTATATTAAATAATCGGTATAACCGTAGCTTGAATTTTCGAGCCAAAGTAGCTATGCGGGATGTCAATTGGGAAGGAGATGAGATTATTGTTCAAGACGAACAAGGTTTTAAGTGTGGGGTGGCGATCTTGGGCAGAATTATATGCCCAATTCAAATGCTTCATTCTGTCTTGTTTATCTATCGTTATTTGTACTTTCTCATGTAATTTGTAGTTAAAATGTAATCTTCTACAACCAACATGATTAGTGTTGTTTTGGCAGAAAATGTAATTTTAGGAAGCTAAGATGCATGTATGGTGGAATGAAAGGACTCGGAAGCGAGCAGTGGAAAAGGCCAGAAAAGCAGCCAAATCTAAGGGGCTCCGAGATAGAGCCGTGTCACGCGCCACGGAGGCATTCTACCCCGCATGATTTAATTTGGCCAAGTTCCAATGGTAGGTTCGCGTTGCCTCCGTGGCACATTGGGCATATTTACCGCAACATCATATTCACAAGAAGGGTTCACACGGGGCCGTGGCACGTTGGCCAAGTTCCCGTTGCATGTCGTGGGCAGCTGGAGGAGTGTGCCGAAGGACCGAATTCCCGACAAGGGTCCGTGAAAGAAATTCCATGCTCATGGAGGCAGTGCTCAACGATGCACTCCGTGACACGTTGTTTGTTATTTGGGGAAAAATTCCCACTAGTATAAATAGCATTTCAGTCTATTTTTAATGATTCCGACTTAGTTGAGCAAGGACGTGCTACAAAGTACCGAGGGACGAAAATCTTAGGGTTCTTCTATCTCTTCCTCTTTATTTCAATTGTTTATGATTTATACTCATTTGATGATGTTTAATCCACAAATGAGTGGCTAAATTCACTTCTTGCTTAGGTTAAGTACAATTGTAGTGGAATGTAAAATTGATACTTTTTTGTTTTTCATCTTTCTTCCATGGTTGTTCTATCAATTTTGTTCTTACCGCCTTGATGTGTGCCAATGTTAATGTATATCTAAAAAGTTCGGTTTCATCTCAAAAGAGAAAGAAATTGGAAAAGTTGTGAATCGGGGTAGGATATGATCTCTTCTTAGTTTGGGAAAATTGAGAATTGATTTGGCCTTCAGAATAGAAATATATCTGAAAGTCAGATAGTCAATTACTAATCGGGTTTTGTATGGCTGGAACTTGAATTTCTTTTAATCATAGAAATATAGGTTGAAGGTTCATGATTCTTAAAGCTGGGTTGAATACGAAAGTTTTAATCCATAGGCAATAATTCTTGACTTGAAAACGAAGGAAAGTTAACCGAATTGTATCGATAAATTACTTCCTTGCATGTTCATTTTAGCCTCAGCATGCTCATTACTATAGTTCAGACTCAATTTGTAAATTTGTTTTAGATTAGTATAAATTAGGAAACCAACTCTCAAAATCTTCTGTAAATTATTGTCTGCATTTTTGTTAGGAGTTCATTAAAACTTAATTCGATTATTACCTTGGTCCAGTCCCCGTGGGATCGATACTTGGCTTACTTTATCCATTTTACTACTTGTTCGACCACGTGCACTTGTGTGTACTTGCAAACGCACTCTAACAATGACTTGATTTCCTGTTGATAGTTAGATAACATGTCTTGATCCCTGTGTATGATGTTTTGATGTTGCTTGTAATGCATTAACTGATGATGATCTATGAGGAAGGGTCAATAGAGTGTATATAGAGAGTGCAAAAAATTTATTTAAGTATTGTCTATAGTATCTAAGTGTATTTTCTAGTTGAGCATCGTGTTTAGTTTTTCTTTTCTTGCCCGAGGAAATGCAAAAGTCTTAAGTAGAGGGTGTTGATGTTCAAAACTAAGAAAATAGCATGGACTTAGGTGTATTTCGTGGATATGAGGCACTTTTCCTTTTATTTCGGTGATAAAATGAGTGTTGGAGCGTAAATTAGCAAAAGTAAGCTAAAAGTGTGCAAAAAGGGCAAAATGCAACATGCATTTATCCGTAGGATGGACCCGTGAGTCGACCGGGCGTCGTGATGAAGTGGTAGAAGGTTGAAGCTGAAGAATGGAACTCTGTTTGAGTCTTGCCAATGGATCGTACCAAACTTGTACGAGTCGTGGTAAGGCAAACAGATGAACCTTGAATTACACAAGAGGCCGATTTTCGAACAGAGGATACCACGACCCGTGAGAGCTTGGTACGAGTCATACCATACCGATCGTAGAATCCTGTGAAAACAAAGATTAAGAATCTAGCCATGGGATCCTAGTACAGTATAGGAAGGAGGTACAAATCGTAACTTGGCTCGACATGTAGCCAAAAATCAGCTAACAATCCAAACCACGAGATGCTGCTACGGACTCAGGATGCTCCTACAAGTCGTAGGATGATCTGTGACGAGGCTGCACCAAATATGGAAAATCGCCCTGTTAGTTTAGGAAAAGAATTCTTATGTCTATATAAATACGTTTTATGTTTTGTTTTTCATAAGTGACATTGAGAAGAATTAGTTTTAGTTGGAAAACATTGTAGTAGACAATTTTACATCTTTGAAAGAAAGAGTTGAGTTGGTTCAACCTTGTGATCAACCTTTTCTTGAATTCATATTGTTCTTAAGTACTTGTTTTTCAAGATTTTACATTAATTAAAGGAAGAGTTTTTCTCATCCATATTTGTAAGTATTGTTTTGATGTCTTTAATCATGAACACACTTCACAACCTTGCAACTATGAGAGGCTAAAAACCTCCATAGCTAGGGTTGTGGGAACCATGGTGGATTAACAAGCTAGAGTTACACAAAGTGAGTCTATAACCAATACTAATTACTTATATTGTATTCTTCATGCTTAAATGATTCTTAGCGGTGTACAACATTAGGAAGTGCCTCAATTCTTTTCTTGCTTTTGGTCGAAGAGGCAGTGGATTAGAAAAGAGAATTACAACGGAGCCTTGATCTTGATGATCATTGTATTAACTTGAGTTGTGGCCGCGTGATGCTATATCTAGAACTTAGTGATAATGGTTAGTTTGGAAAAAGCTCATGAGACTTGGTTAAGTAATTGAGGATAGTCATTCAATAAGGATTGGTCGATCGTTTGAATGAACCTAAGTTATCAGTTTTGTAAGTAAGTATGGGTGAAGATCACGAGTGTATACCCAAAGATGTTATGAATCCATGGGGAACACAAACCCTAGTTATCCTTTAATTATTGATTCAAAACAATAAGCTTGACAAATTCTTTGTTTTTACTATTGATTATTATTAGAATGTCCCTAATTGTGAAGTAACTACCATACAAGTTCACTTACCGGCTATAATCTAGATCTTCCTATACACTGTTGGATCAACCCCAACCTCTAAGTTGGGTTCTTTATTAACAAAGTCCGCTTCATACTTCACTAAGAAGTGTGGTTTGAGCGTGATGACCAGATCGTGTGGGCAAAGTGGAGCCCATATGCCAAAGAGCGCTTAGCCACTCAAAGACATCCCTCTCAACAAGGTGCCTCCACTAATGCAAAATGCATGGTTAGTGCCAAAATAGGTTCTACGCTTTAGCACCCCATCGTATGTGAGGCCTCCGAATGTGATCACCGGTATGTTACGAGTTTTTCATATTGATGTTTATGCTTTCAGATCCAAGGGCTACTTTGTATTTTGTTACTCCTTACATTGCTTGTAGCTTTGGAGTTAGTCCCGAGACTTTTAGAACCATTTCAATTTCTACTCTTGTTGGTGATTATGTTGTAGCTAGGCAGTGTATAGAGTGATGCCCGGTCACTATATTGCATAAAGTCACCTCCAGACCTTGTAGAGTTAGCTAAGACCGCTCGGAGCATTATTCTTGGCATGGATTTGTTGTATGTGTGTTATGCTTCATAATTGTAGAACTCGTGGCAAAGGGAATTCCGCTCAGGTGAATCCTACCATGGAGTGGAAGGGTAGTTCGGGCGTACCGACGGTGTCAATTTATTTTTGCCACCTTAAGGCCAGGAAGATGATTACTAAGGGTTTTTTGTATCATCTAGTTAGGGTTAAGGATGTTGAGTCTCGAGACCCCGACTATTCGGCCGCCCGGTGGTGCTGAGTATCTGCAGGTATTTCCGTATGATTTACCAGTGTTCCTCCCAAGAGGGAAATCGATTTTGGTATTGATCTTTTGCCCGATACGTAGCCTATCTCATTCCTCCTCATGTGATGGGCCAAACGAGCTAAAGGAGTTAAACGATCGCCTGAAGGACCCGCTAGATAAGGGAATCATTAGACCGAGCAAGTCTCCATGGGGTGCACCCGCTTATTTGTCCGAAAGAAGGATGGTTCACTTCGGATGTGCAATGATTATCGCAATTAAACAAAGTCACTGTTAAGAACAGTATCCTTACCCAGATCGATGATTTGTGATCTTGGGCATAATTGCATGCCCAAGTGCTACTTTATAACTCAATTTAGTCTTGTTTATCTCTTATTTATATACATTCTCATGTAATTTTATGTAAATGTGAAATATATACTAAACAACATGATTAGGTCTTATTTTTAGCTGGTTAATAATGCATTTGAGGAACTAATTCATGATTTTGTGAAGTGGAGAATGGAATCAAGAGAAAAAGTGAAATTCAACAAGAAAACATGCAATAATCGGCACCTACGCGGATAGGGATCGTGGCACGCCCGCCAACGCGGCAACACTTGGCCAAAAATTGCATTTTGGCACATTCCGGCTGAGGATGCGTGTTACCTCCGTGTCACGGCAAGGCTCCGTTCACCTCCATGACACGGAGTTGTTCCATCACAAAATGCCAAATTTTGCATTTTTCAAGATAGTATAAATTGAACCCTTAACTTCTAAAAAAACATTTTCTCGGAAAATCAGAGGTTAAGGAGACTTGAGAACTCCTCTTGGGTTCATATTTTCTTCATTTCTTTTCATCTATACTTATAATTAAACTACTCTAAACATGTTTTTGAGTATTTGTACAAACATGAGTAGCTAGAACACTCCATCTAGGGTCGAGGCCATGGATATGATTGTAATTGCTTAGATTCATTTTGTGTTGAGCGGAGGTTGTTTAGTCTTACAATCTTTATTATTGTTGTTTTTATGTTTGATCACCATGAAAACAAGTGGGTTAAGCATAGGTGAAAGCTTGGAAGAACAAACCTAGGCAAGAACATAAGATTGTAGGAAGCAAGTTCATCTGATAGGATTCGTAGTTAGGATAGGAATATACCTAATTTACCTTGCTTGGTTACTAAAACGATGAGCTAGACACCAACTTAGAATTATCACATCACCGCTCATAAAGTAGTTGTGAAGCTAAGTTTGGTTAAATGATTAGAGGTACGAAAGTCCCTAATCAAGAGCATGAACCCCGCAAACCACATCCATGTACCTAATTGCCCATGAACTAGAAATGACATCCTCGCTCAACGACAGTAGTGAGGCTAGTTTATCGTGTTTAGAGGTTCAGAAGACCATGAACATGCAATTCCAATTATGTGAGACAACAATTGATAATTTGCTACTTAACCCATTATGAATTGCAAGATTTCATGATTATCCTGACTTAACTCTAGTTTTGTTTGTATTGCTTCCAGATTATTTCGTGTCACCATTAAGATTTAATTATAATTTATCGAAAACTTCTAAAACCGATCTCCTTAACTAACACTTGAACTTGGATAATTCACTGAATTGGTCCACCCCCTGGGTTCGACATCCCATTTTAAAAAGGGCCATTGTATTAGTTTGCACGTCTGTGCACTTGCGGGGCATCAAGTTTTTGGCGCCGTTGCTCAGGACTCAAGGTAATTAGTGAATTAAAAAAATATTTCTGTGTTAGTTTAAATTTATAAAAAAAACTTCTTGTTTTGTGTTAGTATCTATATTTTTTTAATGTAAAAATTCATTTGTTTTAAATTTATTTTAAATTTTTGCTTTTAATCCGATACCCTTCTTAACATGACATCATGGAATACAACTGGGTTAAATGGTGGATACTTATTTTGGTGAGTGTTGGTTCGAATTGTGGAGGACCTCACTCTGGCAACATCAGAATCTTGCAATATATGTGGTGGTCAAAATGGTCATTGGGATGGCTGCCTAAATGCATACTCTTGCAATATATGTGGTGGTCAAGAATGGCCATTGGGATGGCTATCCAAATGTATACTCCCCTTCCCCAAGCCCTACTATTATCCTTCTATTGTTTTTGATGAATTATAGGAATGATGAAAATGAGACTTGGAACACCAAGCTCGGATACAAAACATGATAAAACAAGTCCTGAGCAAATAGAAGCAATGAAGGAGGAGATGGAAGCATTGGAGAATTCAACAAGAGGAAAATGGAGAGGCCCTAGAACGATGAGCACTTAAAATCACGTGAGATTATGGTTGAGGATGAAGCCTGTGGTAATTTGCAAGTAAAGGTCTTATGCAATACTCAAGAGGAACCACAAAACAAGAAAAGGGGTGAGTTCTTGGAAGAAGCCCAACAATTAGAAGCTCTTGAGAGTCCCCGTGATGGTTTCACACATATGGCCAATCCATTTATGAAAGAAGAGTTAGAGTCCCACCCATTTGAAATTCATGGGGAATTAGATGTTTATGTAGAGAAGTGGTTTACACAAGTAGGGAAGTCAAGCACAATGCAGTTTCAGAGTTGAGGTGTATCGTACCACACCGAAGCATTTCTCATCATTAAGTTTGGTTGACAACCTAGAAATAGAGTCTTCCAAGCTTGTAGAGAAAGAGCTAGAGGAGGAACAAGCCCCATATATTCTAAAATTTGCTGGATTCTCGAGAGCAAAATGACTCTTACTTACGTAAGGGCCAATAAATGCAAGAGGAAACATTTACTGCTTGGTCCTTTAAATTTTTCACCACCACCCCGGGAGCATAAGATAAAATTAGAGAAGAAATTAGGGGTGACATTCATATCCTCAAAGTGAGGGAAAAGTGGTGAACTTGATGCGTCGTGCTGCGACGTAAAATTAGGCGGTGCCGCTAGGAGGTAACCTGGGCGGGTACCACAGGTACCATTTAATTTCTTGCACTTGTGTGATTTTGTTTATTTTCATCTTGTTGCTGTTTTTGGTGAGATTTAAACACGCAGGAGGGGAAGTCCTGTACCTTGGAGGAGGAAGCTAAGAAGCATGAAAGAGGAAAAGTGTGGGGTTGGAATACCCACGTGTTCAAAGAAAAAGAAAAACATGTTTTAGCTAGGCATAGAGGCCTCAGGGAGTATTTCTCACCCTTTTGAATTTGGATTAGATGCTTTAAGGACAAAGCATGATTTAAGTGTGGGGTGAGGTAAATATAAAAATTGTGTGCTTTATGATTTTTGGTGAATGTAATGCTTGTGAGAAATATTTGAAACAAAATTTTTGAATTAAGCATGACTTCATCACCCGTTGGTTTTTCTTTTTGGTTCTTTTCCGACGGGGGGGGTCTTTGAACCCGAAGAATAAGAAAAAATTTTATTTGTCTATATAGAATGTTTTTAGTCGTAGTTAGAGACTATTTCCAACGATGGATGGATGACCACCGTCTTGAGGAAAAATTAGTCAATAGGTTTTGGTTTTTGAACCCATAGCTAATTTATGGCTTGATGTTCTTGTTATGTGCTATACATGATTGTAAGATTCAAGTGTGGTTAGTGTGGAAGCATCTAAGAAGTGTATAACTTGGTTGAGACACTTAGGTTCTTGAATTTGACTCAATCCGATTGAAGCTTAATTTTAAATTCTAGTGATTAGCTGAGTTAAGAGTCGCTGATGTCTTGAATTGAGCATGTGTCATGAGTGTAAGTTTTTCTTTAATATTTCGTGCTATGGAATGTCTAGAACTTTCCTGGTGTGTATATAAACCAAATGAAGGATGTGGATTGTCGAAGATGATTTAGGCATTTTTTTGAATGAACCTAATTTTTATCCCTCACTTTACCTACCTTGAATGTTGAATCCTAGTGAACCCCATTGAGCCTTAATCCTATTCTTTTGATAGCTACAACATAAGCTTAATCCTTTTCTTTCATTAGCCTTGAATTTGAATCCTAGCAAAACTCCTAAGCGCTTAAGTGGCACCCAAAGAGTGAAGGAGTGAGAAGCATGAAAAGAAGGAAAAGTAGCAGTTAAAAAGTTGAGAAAGGTCAAGGGTGCACTTATGCAAAAAATGCTCTGAGTATTAGTAGGGGAGTAAGAAATAAATGAATAAAAACAAGTTGCTTAAGTACCCCTTACTAATAAGATGAGTGTGCTTAAAGAAATGGGAGCAAGAAGAGAAAGATTCAAGAGTAAAAAATGAGGAGGAAGTAAGAAAAGAGATGTCCTTAATGAAGGCTGAAGTTAGTAGAAGTGCTTGGGGAACATAGCCACTATTACAAGCCGTAATAGTACCTACCCGTCCCTTAGCTTACATTACAACCCATTAAGTCATACTTGATCTTACGTTCAGACATCCTTAAATTGTGGAGTAAAACACTAAGGGAAAGCTTATGGGTCATTACATGATGCATGTGAATTCTTTGTGAGGGTGAGCGTAATTTATTCATTTACCCATACATGTTGTGATTTAAAATTTGCGTGTGAAAAATGGGTAACTCTCTTTGTGTGAGGCACATGCGTTTAATGAAGGATATAATTCATGTTGATTTCTTGATCAGTTGATTTGTATGAGTTTTCCAAGATTGAGAGTCAAGTCTGAGGTTAGGAAGTCTTAACATAGTTAAATTGATTTAAATGTTAAATCTTGCATGGTCTATTTTTAGCTTGCTATCTTAAACAATCATTGTAGCCGTAGCTTGAATTGTCTTGCTAAATTAGCTATGTGTGAGTCTTCATGTGCATGAGATGTAAAAGGTTTGTTCGAGGATGAACAAGGCTTTAAGTGGTTGGGTCTTGGGTATAATTGCATGCCCAAGTGCTACTTTATAACTTAATTTTTTTAATTTTTTTATTTTATTTGGTTTTGGATGTTTATTCTCATGTGATTTTATGTAAATGTGAATATATACTAACCAACATGATTAGTCCTTGTTTTTGAAAGTTAATAATGCATTTGAGGAACTAATTCATGATTTTGTGAAGTGGAGGAATGGGAATCAAGAGAAAACGTGAAAGTCAAGTGAGGATGCGCGTTACCTCCGTATCATGGAGGCAAGGTTCGCGTTCACCTCCGTGACACCTGAAATGTCTCCATCACAAGCCAAATTCTTGCATTTTTTCAAGATAGTATAAATTGAACCCTTACTCTAAAATAAAAAACACGATTTTCTCGGAAAACCAAGGGAGGCGCGAAGGAGACTTGGAGAACTCCTCTTGGGTTCATCTTTAATTCATTTCTTTTCATCTATACTTGTAAGTAAACTAATCTAAACATGTTTTTTAGTATTTGTACAAACATGAGTAGCTAGAACACTCCATCTAGGGTTGAGGCCATGGATATGATTGTATTTGCTTAGATTCGTTTTGGGTTGATTTGTTAGTTGTTGTTTTGTCTACAATATTTATTATTGTTGTTTTTATGTTTGATCACCATGAAACAAGTGGCTAAGCATAGGTGAAAGCTTGGAAGAACAAAACCTAGGCAAGAACATAAGATTTAGGAAGCAAAGTTCTTATCTTTGATAGATTCGCGGTTAGGATATGAATATACCTATTTTACCTTGCTTGGTTACTAAAACGGGATGAGCTAGAAAGCAACTTAGAATTATCACATCACCACTCATAGAAGTAGTTGTAGTTAAGTTCAGCTAAATGATTAGAGGTACGAAAGTCCCTAATCAAGAGCATGAACCCTGCAAACCATATCCACGTATCGAATTGCCCACAAACTAGAAATGACATCCTCGCCAAACGATGTAGTAGTGGAGGAAGGCTTCTGTCCGGTTTAGAGGTTCGAAAGAACATGAACATGCAATTCCAATTATGTGAGACAACAATTGATAATTTCATACTTAACCCATTATGAATTGTAGCATTAAAGCATTATCCTACTAACTCTAGTTTTGTTTTATATTTGCTTCCATATTATTTCGTGTCACCACTAAGATTTAATTATAATTTATAAAATTCAAAAACCGACTTTAACTAACACCCGAGCTTGATAATTTGCTGAATTTGTACAGTCCCTGTGGGTTCTACATCTGGCTCTTAAAAAGGGCCATTGTATTACTTGTACTGGCTGCATATTCTAAGGGCATCAATTTGTTTGACCAGCCTTCAAAGTGCAAGGTGTTTCTCAAAGATAGAACTCGTGTCCTGTATCATCAACACAAGGTTCAGAGGTGATATCCCCGAAGACAAACACTCTTCGTGACGCGATATGGTCATTATGAGTTTGTAGTTATGTCTTTTGGACTAACAAATGCTCCTGCAGCTTTTATGGACCTGATGAACAAGGTGTTCAAGCCGTACTTGGAAATGTTCGTGATAGTGTTCATTGATGACATCCATATATACTCGGATCGAGGAGGAACATGCCACTCATTTGAGAGTAGTGCTTCAAACTCAAGGATCGCCAATTGTATGCAAAGCTCAGAAAGTGTGAGTTTTTCTAAACTCGCAGCATTTCTTTTGGTCACGTGGTATCAAGATAAGATATAAAGGAAGATTTCCTTAAAATCTAGGTGGTGAAGAATTGGCCTAGACCGTGAATCCTTCGGATATTCGGATATTCAGAGCTTCTTCTGGGCCTAGCCGGCTACTACAATGGTTTGTCGAGGGTTTTTCATCAATCGTAGCACCTTTTACCAAGTTAACTCAAAAGAAGGTGAAGTTCCAATGGTCATAGGCTTGTGAGAAGAGCTTCCAAGAATTGAAGACTAACTCACTACCGCACTGTAGTTGACCTCACCCGAGGGCAATAATGGTTTTGTGGTGTGTATTATGATGATTCGAGATTCTGGGACTCGGGTGTGTATTGATGCAATGAGGGAAAGTAATAGCATATGCCTCGACAGTTAAAGGTCTATGCGAAGAATTACCTAACCCATCATCTAGAGTTAGCCACTGGTATTTGCATTGAAGATAATGAGATATTACTTGTATGGGGGTCCAGCGTGATGCTTACTGACCACAAGAGCTTACAATATGTGTTCACTAATGAAGGTCTCAATCTACGGCAAATGAGGTGGTTAGATCTACTCAAAGACTATGATATGAGTGTTCTTTACCATCCGGCACGGCTTAACGGTAGCGGACGCACTGTTTAGTAGACTTTCCATGGAGAGTGTGTCCTACGTGGATGAAGGGAAAAAGGAGTTGGTGAAAGATGTGCATCGTCTCGCAAGGTTAGGAGTTAGGTTGGTTGACTCTACCGATGGTAGTGTTGCTGTGAAAAGCTGATCCGAATCATCATTAGTGGCCGATGGGAATCTAGACAAATGAGGACTCACCTTGGTAAAATTGAAGGAAGCCGTTTTGGAGTCGAAGGTGGAGGTTTTCCCAGAGGGAGATGGTGTGCTTTGGTACTGTGTCGCCTATGCATTCCGCATGTCGATGATTTGAGGAGCTCGGAGATTGCATGAGGAACATGGAACCAGGTATTCTATCCATTCAAAGTTCCACGATGTATCGTGATCTATGAGATATCTATTAGTGGGATGGCATGAGGAAGGATATTGCGTAATTTGTAGACAAGTGCCCGAACTATCAACAAGTAAAGGTTAGGCATCAAAGGCCGAGGAGTACTTCGGGATACGCATTCCTACTTGGAAGTGGGAAGAGACTAATATGGACTTCATCACAGATTACTCATACTCACCAACAATATGATTCCATTTGATGGTGGTGGACAGGTTGACTATGATGCACATTTCTAATATGACAACCACAAACCGCCGAGGAGTACGCCAAGCTATATATCCGGGAGTTGGTTCGATTACATGGAGTGCCCTTGTCCATTATTTCGTGACTCGAGGTACTTAATTTACCTCTCAGTTTTAGCGGTCTTTCAAGAAAGGGATTGGGACTCAGATTAAGCTCGGCACAACATTTCAACTGCTAGATCATACAAGCGTAACAAACAATCCAAACTCTTCGAGGACATGTTGAGAATGTGATGGATCAAAGGTAGTTGGGATGATCACGTGCCACCGATCGGAAGTTCACTTACAATAACAAAACTTATCACCTGGAAGATTCGATGGCACCGTCCAAGGCTCTTTATAGGGCGTGAGATGTAGATCGCCTAATGATGGTTTGAGGTTGGGAGGCAGCTATGATAGGGCTAGATTCGGTTCATGAGGCTATGGTGAAGGTTCAGCTTGATAAGGATAGGGTGAAACCGCCGTAGTCATCAAAAGTCCGCGAGGATGCGAGGAGGGAGAATTGGAGTTCGAGGTGGATGATTGGGCATTTCTCGGGTGTCTCTTATGAAGGAGGATGTGTGTGTTTGGGAAGAAAGAAAACTCACCCTCAAGAGGCTGGTTCCCACGGGTTGTGAGGAAAGTTGGTGGAAGGTAGCGTATGAGTTGGAATTTCCTCAAAGTTGTTCAGGTATCCGTGTTTCATGTATCACTTTTGAAGAAATGTTTGGGAGATCCACTTCTAGTAGTCCCTAAGGGACAGCATTGGTGTAAAAGATGATTTTAGCTATGAAGAGTGTTCCAAAGGAAATATTAGATCAAGTTCGAAGCTAAGGAACAAAGAAGTAGCTTCAAGCATGGTATTATGGAGGAATCAAGATGTAGAGGGACCTACGTGGGAAGTCAAGCGATATGATGGCTAAATACCCACACTTATTCTCTACCGGCTCAGTTCTGACTTGAGGTATCAGTTTTTCCCTATAACTCTATTTAGTTTTCATGTTCAAAACATGTGTTCAGGTTTCTTTTATGTATATGGATTTGTATGTGAAGTATGAAATAAGATCACTATGAAATGAATCATAGGTAGTCATTTAGTCAGTTTACGGTTTAAATGATCAATATTTGGGTTTAAGGATTGCATGCCTTTGTTTTCTGCTTGTTTCCAACATTCGAGGATGAATGTTCCCAAGGGGAGATAGAATAACTCTTAAAATGCCTAAGATTAGACGCGAGATCAAAATGGGAAGTCAAGGAAAATTGAGAAAATTTCTCGTGACGGATGATATGACGACTCGTGGTTAGACACCACAAATCATTGTTAGCAGTTGTGGTAAGGAGGCCTGGTGACAATGGTGACAACGGACGGAAACGACTCGCTTGGAACAATGAGTCATTGTTTGAAATCGTAGGAAGTTGGCCGGACCTTAGCAGGCTAGATACAACGGGTCATCCAATGACTCGTGGTGAGAAGTGACGACCCGTGGTCACCAGTAGTCGTTTGGTTGCTGAAATTTCCAAAGGCATGAAACGGATCGAGACCACGCACTGCTAGAAGCAACCATCGAGTCATGGTGAGGCTCGTGGTGAGGGATGTTCAAGTTTTGAAGGGGCTAGCAATGGTCAACTCAACTATCCGTTTGATCAAAGGATGAGTCAGTCATATCGAGCCGTGGTAAGAATTTGGGATCAGGGCCCGGAAGTGCATATGATTTTGGCCATACCACGGTAGTCGCGGGTAGCCTAACAACTCGTTGATACGCCCATTGGTTCGATCTCGTGTAGCCATGAGTATTCATTAAGGGTATTTTTGACCTTTCCATGCACTAAGGCCCTATACTACGTCTTTATGTATTTTTCCTCGGGAATAATAAGATAGGTTAAGTCCCTTTTTCTCAAGTCATTCCCATGTATACAAATTAAGAGAATTCTAGAGAGACCAAGCATAGAATCAAGCTTTTCCCCGTCAATTCTCCATTGGGTTTAAGAACTCTAGAATCTGATCTTACCCAGGTATGTAGGGGTTATGAGTGGGTGTCGTCTTCCACACCCATCCCCAAATTTCGACACTCATGAAAATATATCCAAAATCTCATGGGGTTTTGAATTCAAATTTTTTGAAAATCTAATATTCTGCTAATGGGCTTTGATGATTTATGATTTACATCATATTTTATGGATTTTGATCATATTTTATAATTATTTTACTTACAAAATTATTGATTTCTATTTCTACCAAATTAAGCCCAATTATGCATGATCTATGATGAATCAATTTATAATCTACGTCTCAATTGTTAATATTTACAAACCTAAAGATGACTTATGATTTGAAATATAGATTTATTCAATTACCGATCATGATTTGATGATTCTCAAGTTATATGTATGACCTAAGAGTATGCATGAAACCTATGATTCATGAATTATGTTTTTGGCCACTCTACCGGCCTTATGTCATGGCTAGTTCACGTATGTACAAATAATTTTATGATTATCAGATTTAACTACCCTTATGAATTCATGCATATGTTATACCATGAGCTTTATATATGTTTTGGAAGTATCGAGCACCAGGCAGGTTGGGGGCCTAGGTTCTGGCTCCAGATCTCATAAACTACATGCCACCATAGGTAGATATTTGGGACCTCCTTGTGACCTGCTCCCTACTAACCCGCCTTTTCATGGTGATATCACACTTTAATGGTCCTATCCTTGGCAAGGTACGGACACCCTCCTGACTTAGGTTACAGGTCAAGCCAGGTGTGCTCATATGGGGTATGTCGGTTAAGAGAATCTCCCACTATTCCTCATGATTTACGACAGTTTATGATTGCGTATGTTGGCTCAAGTTATGTCTAATATACTTTACTCATGCGTATGATTATGAATGTATTATTTACCCTATGATGTTTTATGAGTTTTACATATTTTGAATGTTTGTTTTACTTACCTTACATACTGCACATTCCACGATCGACCGCATACTTTCTCTCGCTAGGCCTGTTTCATGATACAAGACCCAGCTCTCAGTTCATCCTCATCTTTAGACCACCTCGAGTTTACCTTTAGCTTGTTGGTGAGTCCTCATTCCGGAAGGGGCCGTTTGACTAGACCTATGTTATTTTATGTTTCAAAGATTTGGCCGGGTTAGCTGGGGTGTTGTCCCATAAACCTATCATATGCGTGAGGCTTTCATATAGTATGTCGTACTCAAGCTTGCATGTATGTCCAGAGATTTCTTACGTCATGATATGTTATAAGCCATGTCATATGTCCGGCCGCTTAAAGTGAATGAAGTTTATGTTATGATAATGCCATGGGTCGACTTGGGGCGTCTCTGTTCTTGTCCCGTGTTACGATCCTCGGTCTACGTTCAGACCTGTGACTAAACACAAAAAGATATTAATAGTTTATCATTCTGTGAAACTGAGAGTGCCACAACTCCTAAAATAGGTCCGGATCGGAGACACGGAATCTAGAACCACAAATAGCCCCACTCCGACCCATAGCATGAACATAGCAATAAATATATAAATTAATGAAAACTAATAAGTAATCATGAATATGCAGAAGTCTAGCCACATAATGATCCTAAACAAAGTCAACATTAACAAGTTGAGATTCTACATGTTATCTAAAAAGCCTCTAATTATAATCCGATGAGCCGATGGGACAATAATCCCAACTAGCTCGATAAAAGTATGTAACCGAAATAACAAAACCACAAACTAAACTAAATATCTCGAAATATGAGGACTAACCAACACTAGCTAAATCGGATCGATATGGAAGTAGGACTAATGGCGTGGCTGAATCTGATCGTCTTCGGCTCCGTGTCATGAAATGATACGCATAGAGTATGGGTCGCGCTTTTGAATGTACCGAGTATGCAAGAAAGTAAAAAGACTAATAAAATACATAAGAGTTC
Source organism: Datura stramonium (assembly GCA_018107945.1). NCBI lineage: Eukaryota > Viridiplantae > Streptophyta > Magnoliopsida > Solanales > Solanaceae > Datura > Datura stramonium. The sequence continues at coordinate 137,099 of JACEIK010001798.1, read as the reverse complement.
AAAAGAGTAGTAATACCAAAACATTAAGGATAATCACAACATAAACATGAGGGCTCAAGGTTTTCAAAACTATTCATAAGCAAATCATAATCATAAGAGAAACCTTGTAAATCATAACTTGAGCCAAAGTATCACAAGCAATACAATGCATAAATCATAAGGAACAATGGGAGGGACTGTCTAACCGACACCATCATGATAGAACTTACATGATGCCCCATCTCTCCCTCAAGTGGACAGAGCCATCCCAAGCATGCTAGGCAAGGGACGTTAATGGCGTGATATCACTTGTTGGACCCTATAGGGTTAAACCTGAAATATATACCTATGGTGGAAAGTAGTTCTCGAGACCTTGAAGTTTACTTGAAACGTTTCCAGTTTTACTCGGTGCTAGACACTACCCTAAAAACATGCACATGAGGGCTCATTTAGTTATCGTGAAATCAGACATGAAGTTTATGGGTTAGTTAAATTATAGTGATACTTGATCATACTTGAAATACATGATTAGCCACGATATTATGGGCCCATGAGTTAGCCAAAATCATAAACTCATAAATTATGAAGAACATACATGCTTGAGAAAATCACCATACTTGAAACTCATAAATTCATGAAGGGTACTTGTAGGGAAATCATATCATAAACCATAAATTAGGCTTAGGAGAATCAAAACCATAATAGGATCTTAACTTCACTCTTCTTATGTTAAAATTTGAGTTTGAAAAATTACAATAATTTAAAATTTGAAATTATGAATTTATAATTTAAAATTTACGATTTTTTTATTTTTATAGATTTGATATTTTTGAAAAAGAAGTAGAGAGAACCTTTCGAAGATTAATCATAGAGAATTTTATAAAATTAGGATAAACCCCCATGGGATCATGAACTTGATATAAAACTTAAATTCATGGAATTGAGGAGAATTTTCAGCATGAAAGTGAAATGAACTCTCATCCATAGCCTTACATACATAGGTAAACAGAATCTACACTTGTCTTTAAAAGCCCAAGAGATTAGGAGAAAATTGAAGGGCTTAAGCTTGATCTTCAATGGAAAACCTCTAAACTTGCATGCATGGGATTTGAATTAATTAGAATGGGTTAAACTCCCTTAATACACTTCTTTTCAAGGCATAAATGACTTAGTTTGAACCTAGAGCTAGGATTTACGAAAATATCCTTAATGAAAACTCTGAAAATAAGCACTTCCACGTCACGATCTCTCACCACGAGTCATACCATGAAGTGACGACTCATGGTCACCTCCGTTGTCACCACCGGTCGTAGAATTGGTTCCCGAGGATCAAATCACGAGCCGCCTACAACGAGTCGCTACATGTCACCACTGTGACACACACACCGCCCTTGTCACCGAGCCTCAACTCCTCACTTCCTCCGAATTTTTCACCGCCAGTTACAAACTAATACTCGTGGTTTCCTACCATGGCTCGTAACACCACTCATGACAACCTATCCATACACAGAACCTCCAAACCATGACCCTTATCACGACTCCTTGTTTCCCACAACGATTCGTTCCATGATCTATCCTTTCCAACCCTAGTGTCCCAGTGTCTCACCACGACTCCTGACCACGAGTCATACCCATGCACCACAACTCGTGGTCTAGGTATCCAACTTTAGAATTCCACCATGACTCCTCCCACGATCTGTTACTTCTAACCCCGACTCGTACCATGAGTCGTTCTGAACTCATTTTCAATTCTCTCATCTAGTCTTAGGAACTTTTGGGGTATTACAATATCTCCCCCTTAGGAACATTCATCCTCAAATGTAGACTAAACATACTAAAAGGATAGGGAAAGGAACTGCAATCCCACATACTGAACATCTAGAGTTGAAAACTAACGGAGTGACTGACTCCGGACTGATATACATGACTGAATTGAATTAATGAATCACACATACATGCACTAACATGAAAAGAACTAAGAGACACGAACTAAACATGAAACTAAATAGAGTACTAAGGAGGAAACTAATACCTAAAGCTGGAATTGAGTCAGAAGGGAATAAAAATGGGTATCTAGCCATCATATCTGCTTCGGCCTCCCACATAGCTCCTTCAACAAGTTGATTCCTCAACAAGACTTTCACCAAAGCTACTTCTTTGTTCCTCAACTTTCGAACCTGACGATCAAGGATCTCAACGGGAACCTCCTCATAGCTAAGGTTATCCTTCACACTTATGCTCTCCACTGGGAAAACCAAAGTTGGATCACCAATGCACTTCTTTAACAATGATACATGGAAAATTGGATGTACCAAAACCAACTCCGCTGGTAGCTCTAACTCATAGGCTACCTTTCCAACATATCTCACAATCCTGTAAGGACCAACATATCAGGGACTAAGCTTCCCTTTCTTTCCAAACCTCATCACTCCCTTCATGGGAGACACCTTCAAAAATACCCAATAATCAACTTTAAACTCAAGTTCTCTCCTCCTCACATTAGCATAGGACTTTGGATGACTCTAAGTTGTTTTCAGCCTTTCCCTTATAAGCTGAACTTTCTCCATAGCCTCATGAACTAAATCTGGCCCTACTAATGTAGCTTCACCTACCTCAAACGAACCAATAGGTGATCTATACCTCTACCCATAAAGAGACTCAAATGGAACCATCTGGATGCTACAGTGGTAACTGTTGTTATAAGCAAACTCAATAAGAGGTAGATGATCATCCAACTACCCTTGAAGTCAACCACATATTCTTCAACGTGTCCTTAAGAGTCTAAATGGTCTTCTCAGTCGAACCATCTGTTTGTGGATGAAAAGTTGTGCTAAGCTTGACTAGAGTACCAAGGCCCTTCTGAAATAATCTCCAAAACTAGGAGGTAAACTGAGTACCTCTATATGATATGATGGACAAGGGAACTCCATGCAACCGAACTAACCCCCAAATGCATAATTTAGCATAATACTCCACTGAGTGAGTTGTTTTGACTAATAGAAAATGGGATGCTTTGGTTAACCTATCTACCACCACCTATATAGAGTCATACAGTCGGCGAGTGCGAGGCAACCCTGTAATGAAGTCCATATTGATTTCCTCCCACTTCCATATAGGGATATTGAGGTCTTGTAGCACACCTATAGGCCTTTGATATTCCACTTTCACTTGCTGCCAATTCGGACACTTAGCCACAAACTCCGTTATGTCCTTCTTCATGCCATTCCACCAATAGACTTTCTGTAGGTCACAGTACATCTTGGTGGTACCTGGTTGGATAGAATACCACGAGCCATAAGCCTCGTGCAATATTTTCTCTCAAGTCATCAGCACCCGAAACACACAAATGACCCTAAAAACAAAGTACACCATCTCCCCCTTGGAAGAAGACCTATACCTTCTGATTTTGAACTGTTTCCTTCAACTTTACCAAAATAAGATTCTCATCTTTCCTATCCTTGACCTCAGTCACCAAAGAAGTTTTTGAACTATTCTAAATAATAACACCACCATCTGTCCAATCCATGAGGTGAACTCCTAGTAGTGCAAGCTGATGCACATCCTTCACCAACTCTTCATTCCATCTTTCACATAAGAAACACTCTCCATAGACATTCTGATAAGGGCATCTGCCACTACATTGTCCTTGCCCGGATGATAAAGGACACTCATGTCATAGTCCTTGAGCAGCTCTAACAATCTCTTTTGTCGCAAACTCAAATCCTTCTAGGTGAACACATATTGTAGGCTCTTGTGGTCCGTAAACACATCGACATGTACCCCATACAAGTAGTGTATCCAAATCATCAATGAGAACACCACCGCTGCCAACTCTAGGGCATGTGTCGGGTAATTTTTCTCATGAGCCTTAAGCAGTCTAGAGGCATATGCAATGACCTTACCATGCTACATCAACACACATCCAAGACCAACCCTAGAGGCATCACAATACACAAGAATCAATCTGTAGGGTCAATACTGGGGCTGAAGTGAGTCGAGCTTTAACTTCTGAAAACTCTTCTCACAGGCATCCGACAATTGAAATTTGAATTTCTTTTGGGTCAACTTAGTCAATGGTACAGAAATGGATGAAAATCTTTCAAAAAACCTCCTGTAATAGCTAGATAAACCCAAAAAACTCGTGATATTCGAAGGATTTACTAGTCTAGGTCAATTCTTCACAACTTCTAGCATTTGAGAGTCCACTTGCACACCCTCACTTGACACCACATGGCCCAAAAATGCTATCAAATCCAACCAAACTTCATATTTGTTGAATTTAGCAAACAGTTGGCGATTCTTGAGAGTATGTCGCACAATCCTCAAATGAGCGACATGCTCCTCCTCACTTCGAGAGTATATGAGAATGTAATCTATGAAGACAATCATGAACATGCCCAAATTTGGCTTGAATACCTGTTCATCATATCCATAAAAGCTGTAGGAGCATTCGTTATCCCAAATGACATAACTAACAAACTCATCATGACCATACCGAGTTCTGAAAGTTGTCTTCGGAATGTCACTCTCCCTAATTCTGAGTTGATGATACCCAAATCTGAGGTCTATCCTTGAAAAGCACATAGCACCCTGAAGTTGGTCAAACAAGTCATCAATTTTGGGAGGGGATACTTGTTCTTGATTGTAACCTTGTTCAACTATCGGTAGTCAATTCACATACGAAGAGAACCATCCTTCTTTCGAACAAAGAGAACTGGTGCACCCCACGGGGACTTGCTAGTCTGATGAATTCCTTATCTAGAAGATCTTTCAATTGCTCATTCAACTCCTTTAACTTAGCTGGATCCATTCTACAAGGAGGAATAGATATAGGCTACATATTGAAAAGAAGGTCAATACCAAAGTCAATCTCCTGCTTGTGAGGGACTCCCGGTAGATCATCTGGGAAAATCTCCAAATACTCATATACAACAAGGATAGAATGAAGAGTCGGGGTCTCGGATGTAGAATCATAACCCAAACTAGATGGTACACACAACCCTTGAAAATCATCTTTCTGGCCTTAAAGCAGGAAACAAAGCAACCTACAGGCACAACTGAACTACCCTTCCATTCTAGGACTGGCTCACTTGAAAACTGAAACTCTATCATATGGGTTCTATAATTCACTGAGGCATAACATGTATGCAACCAATCCATACCAAAGATAACATCAAAATCAGTCATGTGTAACTCTATTAGATCAGTTGAGGTGACTTCATGGAGGAATGTGATCGAGAAATTTCTATATACCCGTCAAACTATAACTGAGTCACCGACTTGAGTAGAAACTGAGAAGGGTTTTGATAGGATTTTGGGACTAACTCCGAAACTAATAGCAACATAAGGCATCATAAAAGATAAAGTATCCTTTGGATCTAACAATGCATACACATCAAGATGAAATACTCGCAACATACCAGTGACAACATCTGGAGAGACCTCCTGCTCCTGACGAAATAAGAGGGCATAAAATCTGTTCTGACACTGACCACTACCCAAACTAGTGGATGCACCCTGTTGAGAAGGACATGCTGCTAGAGCTACTTCTGAACTGGTAGTCTAGGAACGACCTCTACTATCATCCTTCCTAGCCAAAGGACACTCACTGCGCATGTGCCCCAGTTTTCCACAATTGAAGCTAATATACAATCTAACTAGGCACTCTCCTATGTGATTCTTACCATATTTTTCGCAGACTGGAAAGGTGCGCTCTACCGGCATGTCCCTTTGTCCCCTTGAACCTAACGCCCTGCTTCTCCAATCACTCTGAGGTTTGGATAGGACACTGACTGATGACGGCATCGGGGTCAATGACCTTTGGTAGGACTGATTACGATATCTGCCACTGGGCCTCTACTGGGAAAACCCAAAGTTGCCTGTTTGTCCCTCTTGGCCTCTCTCTCTCCCTTTCCTTTATCTGATCTTCCTCAATCTGCTGGGTGTATATCACCAATCGATAGAAATCAAGATCACTATTCAACATTGCGATCCTACACTCCTTGACCAATGAATCTGACACCCCATACACAAACCTATTCATATGGGCTCTCTGATCTACAACCATCTCTAACGCATACTTGGACAACCGGGTGAACTCCAACGCGTACTCTTGGACAGTCATATCATTTTGCCTCTAGTTGACGAACTCCGCTTCCTTTGCCTCCCTCCACTTCCTAGGGAAGAATCTATCTAAGAAGGTTGTCATGAACTCCTCCCATCTCACGGGAACTGCGCCCATTCATCTACCATCCCTCCACATACGATACCAAATATAACCCCTTTTCAGCTGATAGGAGGCTAAGTCTGCTCTCTCTTCTCCCGTCACCCCCATAATCTGGATGATCTTCTATATCTCTTCCAAAAACTCATATGGGTCCTCATCCACTCTTGAACCAAGGAACTCAGGGGGATTCATCCTGAGGAAATCCTGAACTCAAGCCACCACTACACTCCCATTCTGAGAGACATGGGCCACCACCTGTTGGTTGACCTGAGTGGTCAAAGACTGGGCCAACATTTGAAAAGATGCCCTAAACTCAGCATGAGAGACCTACTCGGACAAAGGACCTGCTAGTGCTGGCGGGGCTTGCTGGTGCCCATCTCCATTACCATCTTTATGGACATTTCTATTTTCCTTTCTTCTACCATATACTCGGTGTGGGGGAATGATTCAACTAATGTGTGTAGAAACAGTTAGAAGGATAGAGAGATACTTCATCACATGACATAGATCATGAAATAAGGGAAATTTCCTAAAACGTCTTGTAGCCTTTCCCCCATAAGTGTGTCGTGCTTCACACCCATGGAAAAGACTCTATTTAACGTAGCTTTTAGACACCCTAGGACAATGTGAATCTTTGCTTTGATACCAAGTTTGTCACGACCCCAACATAGGTTCGGACCGAGATAAGGAACCTAGAACCATGAATGGCCCCAAGTAGACCCATGGAATGGACATAACGGCTAAAGAGCATAAATTAATGGAAATTGACAAACTAAAAATGAATAAGCGGAAGTCTGTCCAAATAATGATCATAAATAGAATCAACACTGATAAGCTGAGATTCTACATATTTTCTGAAAAGCCTCTAACATAACTGAAGAGCTTATGGGACAACATCTCCAACTAGCTCGATAAAAGTTTGTAACTGAAATAACAAAACCACAAACTAAATTGAATGTCCTCGAAAGATAAGGACTCACCAACACTGGCTAAATCGGATTGATAGAGAAATAGGACTAATGGCACGGTTGAGTTTGATCGCTCAGACCTGTATCATGAAACGACACAGCATAGAGTATGCGGTCAGTACTTTGAATATACTGAGTATGCAAGGTAAGTAATAATGGACTAAGAAAATACATAAGATTTCATAAGAGTAGGACAGTTCAAAACATGAAATGATAATCACAACATAAACATGAGGGCTCAAAGTTTTAAAAACTATTCATAAACTATTCATAATCGTAATCATAAGAAGAACCTTGTAAATCATAACTTGAGTCAAAGTATCATAAACAAGACAATACATAAATCATAAGGGAAAAATGGGAGGACTCGTCTTAACCGACACCATAATGATAGAGCTTACATGATCCCTTAGCCATCTCACTCAAGTTGGCAGAGCCATACCAAGCTTGCCAGAAAAGGGACATAAATGGCGTGATATAATTAATAGGGACCCCGTAGGGCTAACCATGAATATATACCTTCACTGGCACATAGTTTTGAGACCTCGGAGTTTACCTGAACGTCGAGCCTACTCGGTGCTAGACACTACTTCCAAAAACATGCACATGAGGGCTCATTTAGTTATTGTGAAATCATGCATGAAGTTCATGAGCTAGTTAAATCATAACATACTTGATCATACTTGACATACATGATTAACCATGAAACAAAGGCCCGTGGGTCAGCCAAAATCATAAATTCATAAATCATGAAGAACATCCATGCTTGAGAAAATCACCATACTTGAAGTTCATGAATTCATGAATAGTACTTGTAGGAAATCATATCATAAATCATAAACCATAAATTAGGGCTTAGGAGAATCAAAATCATAATAGGATCATAAACTTGACTTTTCATGGAACTTGCATAGTTGGGCACAATTTTTTAAAAACTTGAAACCATGAATTTATAATCAAAATAGGTATAAAATCTGCCCATAGATCTTAAAACATGCTTTGAAATATGAAGGAAATTGACCCATAAATAAATCATAGAGAATTTTATAAAATTAGGATAATACCCCATAAGATTATGAACTTGATCTAAAACATAAATTCATGGAATTGAGAAGAATTTCAGCATGAAAGTGAAAGAAACTCTCATTCATAGCCCTACATACCTGGGTAAATCTAATCTACACTTTTCTTTAAGAGTCCAAGAGATTTAAAGAAGAAATTGAAGGGCTTAAGCTTGATTTTTAGAGAAAAACCTCTAAACTTGCATGCACGGGATATGAATGAATTAGAATAGGTTAAACTCCCTTAATACACTTATTTCGGGGCTTAAAATGACGTAGTTTGAACCTAGGAGCTCAGGATTTACGAAAATACCCTTAATGAAAATTCTGAAAAATAAGCATTGCCAGTTGTCATGACTATCACCACGAGTCGTACCATGAAGTAAAGACTCATGGTCACCTCCCATTGTCACACTGGTGGTAGGACTGGTTCCTAAGGATCAAATCATGAACGCCTACAACGAGTCATTACATGTCACCACAGGTCGTAACACCGCACATTGTCACTGAGCCTCAACTCTCACTTTCTCTGAATTTTTTCATGGGTTACAAACCACGACTCGTGGTTTCCTACAATAGGTTGTAACACCACTTGTGACAATCCATCCATACAAAGAACCTCTAAACTATTACCCTTATCTCGAATCATTATTTCCGACAATGAGTCATACCACGATCCATACTTTCCGATCCTAGCATCCTAGTGTCCCACTATGACTCCTGACCCCGAGTTGTACCCACGCACCATGACTCATGGTGTGACTCATGATCTAGGTATCCAACTTAAGAATTCCACCACGACTCCTCCCACAGTTTGTTACTTCTCACCATGACTCGTATTACGAGTAGTTCTGAGGCAAAAATGTATATTTTTTTGTTGAACTCATTTACTATTCTCTTATCTATTCTTAGAAACATTCGGGTTATTATAGAGAGGTCATTCCAATCCTCTCTGGAGAAGGTGATTGAATCATGTTTTGGCATACTCACAGTCTCTTTTTTGATAAAATTGGAGACCTTAGTCTTTTTTATCACTGAGTAGGTGACCCTGCTTTCTGTTTCCCCTATGAAAATCATACGAGTGGTATATTATGGTGATAGTGTTTACCTTGGCCTCTTACCCTTTAGGCTCTTGTTAAGTTTGTGCCTGGCCTGATTATTGAGGAATTCCTTTAGGTGTTTGACACTAAGTAACGGTTAAATGCTTGCAATCCCCAGTTAAATATCCATGCGAGTTATGGTAATCGCTTTTTAGGTCCATACTTATCTTGTCTAGATTGGAAAGGATCTCTTTAGGGATCCTGTCCTCCTTGATGTCTTTTAAGGTTGAGATAAGATTTGCGGGATTGATGTTGAAATTGTATTCAGACGACTTCGATACCCCTAGATCAATTGGCGCTACCCTAAAGGGTCCTGTCGCGTCCTTTATTATCAAACCTCGGTTGCTTCTATCCTGATCTGGCCTATAACTTCCTCCCTTTTGTCGAAAAGATGAATAATTTTCAAAATATCCTTTGGATTCCACTGCCTAAAATCCACAACATTTTGGGTGTATCCCAAAAAAGACCCCTTACTTCAAATCAGTGTCAACTCCCTTAAGTCATCTTTAACCTACATCTTGATTGTGTACCTATTATTTACATTATTCTAAGTATTAGACAGGAATTCCCTCAAGCTTTCCTTTATTTTCAATGAAGCATCAAAGTTGTTTGGGTTCAAGTCATCAGCGGATGCAGCCGCAACCTAGTCTTTAGGTATAATAGGAAACATCATCCTTTCTCTGGAATAGTTCTCCCTTGCTTTTCTTTATTTTAAAGATGTTTCCTTTGTGGTTTTCAACCTTCAAGGCTCCTACATGAGCCTTTATAAATATATCTACAAGCATAGAAAGGGAGTCAATAGAATTTTCAAGTGATAAAGTATACCAGGCTAGAGCTTCCTTTGTGAGCATTTGACCAAACTTTTTGAGCATCATAGATCCGATTTCATTTGGTAGAAGATCATTTCCGTCAGTGTCGGTTGTGTAAGCTTGATGTGTTGTGACTTTATAGAACTTTCGATGCTTAAAACTGAGAATAGCATGGACTTATGTTTGTATGGATATGAGGTACTTTTACTTTGATTTTAGGGAAAATAAGTGTTGGAGCAAAAGAGGCATAAAAGTGCAGGAAATCAGCCAAGTACAACTCTCAGTATGAGCCGTACCTTGATTGTACGAGCTGTAGTGGGAATCATGCTGAAAATCAAAAGGATGAAATAATAGGAAGGCAATGTACGACTCTCAATACGAGCCATACAAATATTTTATGAGCCATAACTAGAGTCATGAATATTTTAGAGAATTTTGCACAAGGCAGTCTCTTGGTACGGGTGGAACCCATGGATCGTAGCACTCAAATACAACCCGTACCATGAGTTGTGGTGAGCTTCAAGTGATTATTCAAGTCTTAGCAAAAATTCAGATACAACAAGCAGTGTGAGTCGTAGGAGGAAGATACGAGGCGTACCACAACACTCGTGGAAAACTTCAGAAGATGTAAAAGTTCTCAGGGCCAAGACACGGATGCATTGTACGACTCGTAGTACTGTGGTACGAGTCATACTAGCCTGCCAACACTTAGACAAATCTGTAGCAGCCAAGGATATACAAGAATCAGGTACGACCCATACAATCCTGTTACGGGTCATAAAATCAGTGGTGATACAGCCGATGCCAAATATGGAAAATTCCCTGTTAGATTAGGAAAATGTTTCTAATGTTTGTATAAATACCTTTTATGTTTTATTATAGTAGAATAACATAGAAAGGAAGTAGTAGAGACGTGTAAAGAATAATATTTGTGAATTTTTATCAAGTTTTGGAGAGAAATTCTTAGGATCAAATTCTTGATTTCATCCATTGTTCTTGAGATTGTTCTTTGATATTCAAATCATGTTTTCTTCTAATTATTGTTGTAAGTATTTAATTATGTGCTTTTCTATGAATGCTAATTGTAATCTTACAATCATGAGAAGCGAAAACCTCCACAACTAGGGGTTGTGGGAACCATGGTGGATTAACGAAATAGGGTTACACAAAAGTGACTCAAACCCAATGCTAAAAGCTTGTATTGTACTCTTTTCATCTTTAAACGTTTCTTAATAGTGTACAATGTAAGGACTTGCCCGAATTCTTTACTTTCTTGAACCTAGAGAAGTAGAGATTAGGAAAAGATAATTACAACAAAGCCTTGGTCTTTATGATCATTGTATTAACTTGAACTGTGGTCACTGGATAGTTAAATTTGGAACATATTAGTAACGGATAGTTTGAAATCGCTCATGAGACCTGACCCAGTGATTGAGTATAGTCATCCAATAGGGACGAATCAGTCATTTGGATGAACCCTAGTTATCAGTTCTACAAGTAACCATTGGGATTAATCACGTGTGTACATTTGAAGTAGTTATGAACCCATGGGGAACACTTACCCTAGTTATTTTCACATCTTGATATCAATCATGTATATAATCTTGCTTTAATATTGTTTTTCTTTAAAACCCCCCAATTTGGAGATAACTTACCAATAAGTTTAAGTATCGGCACTAGTCTAATTCTTATCTTATTCCATGTGGGTTCGACCCCAACCTCTTTGTTGGGTTCTTTATTGACAACGTCCGCTTCATACTTTTTCAGGAAGTGTGAGTTTGTCCATTATCAAAAAGTGGCGTCGTTGCCGAAGAATACGACTAAGATTAGATTAATTGCTTGTATTTGACTTTTGGTTGTTATTTCCTGAATTACATTTTCTTTTCATTTTTGGATATCCACAGGTTGTCTCTTGGTTAATGCCAAGTACTCGTCGAAATGGAAACCCCCTGATTCCTTTGGATCTCAAACTCGAATGAAAACTGCGAAGAATGGAGCACCAAGAACAGAAAGAGTGTATTGCTAAAGAAGCTGAGCTAGCTCAGCAAGCTGCACTTCAGGATGAGGAGGATGCTCGAGATGAGGTTGTCAACACTGGTCACCATGGAAGGGGCAACAGGGGTCAAAGATATACCCCTCAATTCTTCAATGAGGATGACCCGGACATTGATGAAGTCAGATCAACCGGAGCTATTGTACCACCACCATAGCCTACTGGGGAAAAATTTAACATCACTAGCACCATGATCCAATTATTGAACATGAAAGGGGTGTTTAGTGGTCACACAGCTGATGATGTCAACCTGCATCTTATGAACTTTGTAGGAATATGCAAGGCGTACAAGTTGCCCAGAGTCAGCCAGGATGCTATAAGGCTAAGACTCTTCCCCTTCTCTCTGTCTGGGAAGGCCACTTTATGGTTATCAGAGTTTCCCAATGACTCCATCACCAATTGGAGGGAGCTCAAGAAAGATTTTCTAAAGAGATTCTTTTCACCCTCTAGGATGTTGCATCTTAAGGATGAAATCTACAATTGTAGACTAAGGCACTTCATGAAACCTAGTTGAGATTCAAGAAGAAGTTGACCAAGTGTTCGAACCACAAAATTCCTGATGATAGTTTGTTGGAGATATTTTACAGATTATTGAATAATAGTACAAAAGTTTTAGTATACACAGTGGTGGGAGGAGCACTAATGAGACACATATGGGAGCAAGATTCCACGATTCTAGACAGAGTGACCAAAACAAATAGAGCATGGCACACCCGGGAAGCGAAAGCGGCGGCTGGTACATATGTTGTTGGTTTGAGTGTAAACCAACGAAGGAAGGAAGAAGAACGTGACCAGGAATTGGCTCATATGCGGACATCATTGGACTTGCTCACTAAGCATATCATAGGTTCTAGAGACAGAAAAGTTAATGTAGTAGGGACACAGGGACAGGAGCCAGGGCTTGACCACTCAGATTTTGAGTAGAAGGAAAACTTTTTGGACAACCAGGTGGTGGGTTTTTGATCCAACGCTCAAGGGTCTGGACAAGACACTTGGCTCCAAGGTTCTGGAAACCAAGGTCGGAACTAATACAGAGACAATTACAATCGGAATGGTACAGAGACAAAAGCCAAGGTCATGAGCGTGAGGGAGATTGGAGAAGGAATGACGGTTACCACAACGACCAATTAGGATTTTATGTGCCTATGAATGCACGAGAGGGGGAGGCTGGATAGTCAAAGTTGGAGAGCATGATGGATGAAATGCTAAAGAAGGTGACATCCACAAATGATCAACTAAAAGACATTTGTAGTGATCTATCGAGCATGGGTCAAATAGTTGAGTCACATGTTATAGCTATCAAGTAGATCGAACAGTAGCTAAGGCAACTGTCAGCATCCATGAACCCTAGGCAAAAGGTACACTACCTAGCAACATAGTCCAGAATCCAAAGAATGATGGGCACTGCATGGTTGTGATGACTGGGAGTTTAAAGACCACGGTTAATCCCCCTCTGACGGCTGTAGTTGAAAGGAAGAAAGAAAGCATGATCGACGATAAGGAAGATGTTGTTGAGAATGAGCATAATGGGGAGATGAGTTGACTGAGGCTCCAGTTGTTAAAAAGGGGCCTAAAGCTGAATAAGGAGAGAAGTAAGGAGCCATACAAATTTACAAGGCTATTCCACGACCACCGCCACCGTTCCCTCAAAGAATGAAGAAGAAGGCGGAGAATGGTAAGTTTCAGAAATTCTTGTCAATGCTAAAAAAATTCTCTGTAAACATACAACTGACTGAGGCATTGGAATAGATGTCGAGATATGCCAAGTTTATGAAGGACCTTGTGACAAAAAAAAGGTTCATGAGCTATGAGCTTGTGGATAATGTGCATCATTGTAGTGCTATAGCCTCACGGGTCCTTTCCCAAAAGAAGGAATCTCCAGGTGCCTTCACCATTCCATGTACAATTTGCAATGTTGAGTTCGCGAAGGCACTTTGTGGCTTGGGAGCAAGAATCAATATGATGTTGTAAGCTGTGTTTAAGCAGCTAGGCTTGGGAGCCCCCACACCAACTACTATGTGGCTGCTAATAGCTGACCGAACTGTGAAGAAACCTATGGGAGTGGGTAGATTCATATTCCCAGCGAACTTCGTGATTCTTGATTGTGAGGTTGATTTTGAGGTCCCCATCATTTTGGGGCGACCATTCCTTGCCACTAGGAGAGTTTTAGTAGATCTGGAGGCTGGCCAGTTGAAATTCAGACTTAATAAAGAAGAGTTCACCTTCAACGTCTATCAGTCAATGTAGAAACTAAAGGACTACAGAGTTATCTCAGCAATAGAGGATGAATCCAAGTTCCTTAACAAAGTCTGAGTAGTCAAGAGACTTGCGTCATGCCGCGATGTTAAATCAGGAACTTCTTAGGAGGCAACCCATATGGTGGTTTGGTGAATTCTGAGTAACCAAACCACTTGTGTCATGCCGTGATGTTAAATCAACCGCTTCTTGGGAGGCAACCCAAGTTAATTGACTTATGTGTGTTCAGTGTGCAGGGGAACAAAAATAGGTAGCAGAAGAATTGTTGAACAGGCAGGTGCTACGATCCTCAATATGACTCAAAGGAAGATTGTACGGGTCGTAGTACAAGTCATGGTAGGAAGCAGAGATGTATTTCAGTTCATAAGTTTAGGGTACGTTTGGTCCTACGACTCGTAACTTCATTGTACGGGTCGTAGTACTCAATATGGTAATGAACTATGCAAGGCATGGACCTCAACGTAAGAAAGACCTACGAGTCATAGTATGAACCGTAACCCCATAGTACAAGTCATAAGATATGCTCGTAGGTCCACAGGTAAGTTTCTTAACCTATCTGTTACGAGTCCAAGGGATGAGTCGTAGGGCCTTCCTATGAGTCTTGATGGGTCAAAAAGTTTAAAATCACCCGACTCGGTCCAGATTTTTCAAATCTTCCCTACAACCTATTTAAACTTCAAACACACCGTACCCTCCTCCCACGCACTCAAAACCCAATTCACGACTAGAACTCGCGACTCCCTCACACCCGTAACTCAGAATTAAGATCAATTAAGCAAGTTGTTTCTCAGATAATACCGTGAATCCCAATTTCAACTCTATTTTTTGATTGCTAGTAGAAGTAAGCAGCATTCAAGTAAGTGTTATTTGTTGCATTTGATAATAATGACTTGTTGTGTTTGAAGCAAACCTGCTTAATCCCTGAAAGTCCTCTCAATGATTGAAAATTTTAAAAAGGACAATGACCAGGGATGTTGACGAGTTAGTGTGCGACTGGGTAGGGGATTTAACTTGTAAAAATCGCGCAATGAACTGTTAAACTTGAGTTACGGATTGTGATTAAAAATGGGAGGAATGGGTAGCTGTAAAACATAATAAATGCACGCTTATACATGGGAAATTCTGAGTACCCAAAACTGAATTAAAATCACCTACTAACAGAATCAAAAATAAGGCACGCACAGGCTTCACAAGCCTTCCTACTACTCGTGGTTTCATACTACGACTCGTAGGATGGCTCGTTGGGACTTTCCCAAGCCAAATTTGTAATAATCACGAGGTACTAATCCTAGTACAGCTCGTGTTATCCTGCTACAAGTCGTACCTAGCAATCGTACCAAGAATCTAAAAAGGGTCAAGTCCACAAGTGATAGTGCGATCCTTCCTACAACTCGTGGAATCAACTTACAGGTCATACCATGACTCGTGGAAAAATAAAGAACATTTGCTTTCAAGGGGCATCCTCATACGACTCATGGTACAAACCGTATTTCATGGTATGAGTCGTACCTTAGAGGCATAACATTGACCTGAGAAATTACGAGTCTCAGTATGAATCATATTTCCAAGGTATGACCCGTACTGTAGACCCATGATAAATTATAGAGGACTTTTTTCTTGCTTTCTTTTTCTCAGGTTTGGAATTCTAACCCTTTTTCTCCACAAGTGCAATGACACAGAAATGAAAAGCATCCAAGGCAACTGCTCGGAGGCCATTGATTGATGAGACTTCTGAATCAGAACAAGCGGGCAACTCCCCTAGTGGTTCAATAGAGGAATACCAGGTTGATACATCTGATACTGACAGGACCCGAACCACTAGGGCGTAGGCTAAAGCCTAGGCCATGGCAGCCATTTCCACAGCTCCTGGTGCTCCCCAGTCTAAGGAGAGAGTGGAGACAAGAGCCCAAGAGTCTGAAAGTGGCTCTAATGAAGCATAGGGGTCCGAGGAGGCCCAATTCGGCGATGTAGATAGTGAGTCCAGATTAGAGGAGGAGGAACCCAATGCCGAGCAGGAGCAGACTCCACCTAGGGAGAACTTCATCATTCGATGGAGAGTACCAAGAGCCAAAAAAATACGTGAATAGGGCATTGCTCTCACCGCCAAGAACAAACCTAGGCAGAGCATTCAGGAAGAGTCACGAGTCCTCACTAATTCACTAAACGAGGTGGAGGAGATGAAGAGGATATCTAGCTTCTATGGATTTGTTTGGATGGCTAGGGCCCCGGATTGATACACTTCAGAAATCTTCTGGGAGTTTTACGCCAATTATTTGGCAACCATGGAGAAGAAATAGAAAGAGGGGAAAACATTGAAAGATCAGCCCAAGCTAGAAAATGTCATGGTAAGAGGCTGAGATATGGATATATCCGAGCGCACTATTTCTCGGGTGTTATATGGGCCCCAATTTATACCACCACATGCTACAGCGGAATATGACTATCGGGTGGAGGCCTTGAAATAGATCAAGTAGCTAGGTTTTGACGAGAGGCAGAAGAAAATTCAATAGTTGTTCGGAGTGATTGCTGAGGACAAAGAAGAGGCAGAATGGGTCACTAGCGGCAAGAAGGTCACAAAGAACTCTTTGAACTTCATAGAAAAAGCCTGCTGGACGTTAGTGCACCATTGGTTTTCCCCTACAGTAAATGATAATACCCTTAAGGCAGACAGAGAAGCTTTGGTGGCTTGTATCATGTCCATATACCCTATCAATATCCCTAGGTTCATTGCAGAGGAGATTTGGGATCGAGCTATGGGATTGATCACTACCATCTGTTTCTCGAGTTTCGTATTTAGATTGTGCACAGAGGTGGGTATCAAGGTGCATCATGGTGAGGAGCACCTGATCAGAGCACAGCAGATTGTTTATATTGGCCTAATACAAAATGAGATGAACTCGGTAAGTCGAACATGACTTTCTACAGCAGTCCCCTTATCACGAATAGTTAGGGCGCACAGGTGAAAGCCCCCACTTCACAGGAGCATGGCGAGACACCGGCTACAGATGCTGCTCATTCAGATACAAGTCCTAGCACCTCCGCAGCAACACCTATGAGCCTCCCAAGACAGACTCCAACCGGGTGCATTCTAGTGCCTCAGGAATTTCTCCAAAAGTTGGCCAAGAGACTGACCATAGCTGAGAAGAAGGTTCAGTCGATGATGGAGAACATCAAGCCTTAGGTAAAGGCTGAGATTGAGACAGTTGCACAGGCCCTATATGCCAGGCTAGATGGTTTTGAGAGCAGATTCAATATGTGTATGGATGAGCAGACTAACACGGGCAGCCTCCATGAGGAGTTGGGGGCTCTTCGGAGTCAAGTGGTCGAGCTATCATCACAGCGGATGAAAATCATTGCATCCCCCACTCTTTCTGACCTCAACTTGGTCTTGACGAGGAGCTTGATCTGGCGGCTTATTAGGAGTCTATAGGAGTCAAGAAGGTGAAAGGGAAAAAGAGGGTCTTTGAGGATGTTGGAGATGAGACCCCAAAGAAGAAGAGAAAGAGAAAGAAGAGAGAGAGCAAGCGGCCAAGATTGGAGAGTCAACAGACTCATGAAGAGCATCAGTCGAAGTTGCTTAAGAGAGCTAGAGGAGCGGGTAGCTCCACCATGGCCCAGGTAGAGCTTGCAGGTGGAAAGGACCCTTCGGGCAAGCCATATTTAGCCCCGATGATTCCAAAGGTCGTAGAGGCGACTGCTACTACTGAGGGGGTAGCCACTTCCCCTATTGATACTCCAGTGAGTGCGCTGGCCACCGCTAGTGCCAAAATTGCAGTGGAGGTACCACCTCCACAGGATGACAGGAGCTCTTAGTGCATAGGTATGTTCCCTTCCTTCTACTATACATTCTATTCTTTAGGGACGAAGCATGCTTTTTAAAAAGGGGAAGAGGTGTGCTTGTATTTTTGGGATTTTAATTTGTCCGAGGTTTTTCTTACCGTGTTTTTTCCCTTGGGCATGCTATCTAATAGAACCGACATGTTTAGAATTTCATTTTTGTGATTTTTGTTAATTAGAAAGTATTTTAGGAGTACTCAGCCAATAAATTGCACTAGTTTTAAATTTGTAAAAATTGACCCTGTTTTAAAATTTTTTGATGATTAGCTATGTACTTGTGATTGCAAAACATGATCTCTGTGGATCTTTTTATGTCATTTAGTATATTAGCATGAATAGTTTTTGTTAGCCATGTATAAACCGGACAGGTAGAGTGAATGCGAGACATGTACCATGAGTGGGTGAGGTCTAATACCTAGTTCAATACTGCGTAGAGGATCTAGAACTTGCCTAACTGGTCTTTACATAGTTTTAGGATGGTTGGTTAGGAAAGGATCATAAGACATTTTTTTAGCCCATTTTTAGCTTAAATGACCCTACCAAAATGATATGATTCCCTTGATCCCAATTTTGAGCCTTAAATGAATCGGTTTTCTTTGATTAACCAATTAACTGTACCCATTTTTATAATGAACCTGTTTTGGCCCTACTCCCTCCTTGGACATTGTGAACCTCAACATAGGCAAAATGCCTAAGTTAAGGGTGGTTAGGTTAGGGGTGCATAAATATTGGAAAGGTGAAAAAGGAAGAGAAAAGAAAACGGTGAAAAATGATGTGTGGTGTGATAAAAGAAAAAGAAAAAAGAAAAAAAAATTGAAAACAAAAATACAAAAAGAGAAAGAAGCATAAAAGTTTGAAGAAACACACCACACTCATAAAAGTGCATAAAAAGGGTGAAAAGGGAGGAAAAATTTTAAAAAAGCAAAAAGGGTGGTGTCACGCCTCACCTTGAGAGGCATGACTGGCACCTGGTGCCCTACTAGGATCTGAACTGACCTGACAGAGCATATGCCCTTATTGTGTATGCCTAATATTTAAAACAAGAAAACAATTGTCTATATCTCGGTTGTAAACACAGCCCCCAGCTGACAAGGCCTTATAACCACCTGTAAAAGAAAACAGCTAACTAGAAACAAGTAATAGCGGGGAATCCTATGCGGGCCGATAAGACCACCATGATGTCTAGTTATAACTGTAAAGTAGATCCAGCACTAAACTAAGCTATGGTAGACAAGGCCGCTAACTGATAGCTAAACAAGGCCCCACACAGCCAACACGTAAAATAAAGCATACACGGGGCCCACACGGCCAACAACAAACCACAAGGAATCTGAAATAATATNATAGCCCTGTTGTGCGCAAGCGCCCAGGGACCAGATACAGCCAACACGTAAAATAAAGCATACACGGGGCCCACACGGCCAACAACAAACCACAAGGAATCTGAAATAATATGCAAGCCTCTAGGAGTGATATAATGGTCAAGACAAGGCCCCGACCTACCCATACTATACAATCAAAAACAACAAACCTTCTAATTAATCAACTCCAGAGGAGGGGAGCTAATTGTACTGCTGACTAAGGCTGGAAACTAAGAAGGTCCTGATCCGTGTCTATCCGCACCTGCAGGCAAGTAATGCAGCACCCCAAGAAGGGCGTTAGTATAATATGTACCGAATACGTAAGGTAGTAACTTTAAATAACTAAATGAACTAAAAGGAAACTAAAAGTAACTAAACGAAAAGAATAGAGATACTACCTGAATAGTTGAACTTCCTACTGTCTAATCTATCAGTACTACTGCAGACAAGAACCTTACCTGGCCCCCATAAGCCCTGGCGAGTACACTTCAATCTATATACCCCTAACAAGGTCACACTGAGTCATCTAATAACTATAGCCATCCTACCAGTCCCCTGGGTCTGGAACTGAGCCCGCTCGGCTCCTGAACTGTAGTTGTGTCTGAGTCCAGTGGACTCCTGATATCTGCACCTTAGGCACCAAGCTCGATGGGGGTGTGGTGCCGATATTACATATAATAGTCCAGCCATGGAATGGACTGTATGATGCCCTTAGACCCCATCTTAGTCCCTCACGGATGGCATACCGCTTCTTGAAGAAATATCATCTAGCCCCTGGCGAGCGTCGACACAGCTAGTAACCCTGGGTTGGTTATGGAAGGCTATACAGGGAAAAGTCAATCCCAAGCTAAACATAAGTACTGATTTCAGCTAATAACAATAGCTAATCATAATAGATATACTTCTGTCTCTCTTACTGGGATTCAAACTACAATACTAAAGAAACTAAATTGCCGAAGGAATTCGCCTTAACATACCTCAATCATCGATTTTTGATAAACTGGTGAGTTTCAATTCATATTCAATAGCCCTTTCCAACTGTAACTGTATTACTGGGAGAATGAGACTAGTTTCAGTACTAAATTTGGTAGAAACGATAACTTTATAATACTAATATTAACTATATTTTAACTTAACGAAATATGGTCGAAAACATATAATTTCTCGAGAGTTCAAAAGGGAGAAATGCTTATTGAAAGCCTCTGACTGTATAGGAATCAGTTTGGAGCAATTTTGACAACTTCTACTCGGTGGGGTTACGATTTCCCGAGCGAATTTCAAGAAAATAACTCCGTAGCAATGCTCTCTGCAAGCTTAGAACTCAATACCTAAAGTTAATTTGAATTTGGGCGATGTTTGGCAGCGTATTTGGAAGGAAATTGAGTGAAAATCATGGGTTCTCTCACTTAGGATGAAGGTTCTATTTTCTAGATATATCACCAAATGATTCGACTTAATATTTATAAGACTTGGGCAATGGACACAGGGTGTAACAGGTGGAAAAAGTAAAAAAAATGGAGCCACATGTATGTAGTGCCAAGGGGGGTTTAGTCACTAAAAAATTCCATATCTACCATACTCAGCCCAAAAGTCTACATTACAAGCAGAATCAAGTCCTATAGTGATCTTAGCCTGACCATCTGACAAATCGAAGTAGAAAAAATAAGGACAAGCCTATGGAATCCGATATACAGTATTTGGAAATTCTTTGTGAGAGTGGTAATCTTGCTTGTTTAGTCCCATGTTTCATATTTTACTATATTTATGAGTGGGGGACTTCATTTGTTGTGAGGGTACATGGTTTGTGTTTAATTCTACCAGTGGTCTGTGTGAAAAGCATTGGTGATGACTTGACTATCTGTTAATATCTATATGACATATGTTGATCCATGTTTATCATGTTTTGTGGTTGCTTGATGTGCATGTGCTGATTTGGTTCACGAGAAAAAGGGTCAAAAGTTGTTTGAGTTATGGTGTAAAGTTTTGGTTGATTGTTGGCTGTAGTATCCTAGATTTATTTTCTAGTTAAGTGTCAGGTTTAATTTTTTTTGTTTTCTTTGCCTGAGGACATGCAGAAGTCTTAAGTTGAGGGTGTTGATGTGTTGTGAGTTTATAGCACTTTCGACGCTTAAAACTGAGAAAATAACATGGACTTAGGTATGTTTATATGGATATGAGGTACTTTTACTTTGATTTCAGAAAAAATAAGTGTTGGAGAAAAAATGTGTAAAAGAGGCATAAAAGTGTAGAGCCAAGTACAACTCTCAGTACCTTGATTGTACGAGTTGTACTGGGAATCGTGGTGAAAATAAAAAGGTTGGAAATAGATGAAGGAAACATACGACTCTTAGTACGAGCCGTAGAAAGATGGTACGAGTCGTAACTGGAGTCGTGGAATTTTTCAGAGAAATTTGCACAAGGCAGTCTCTTGGTATAGGTGGAACCCATGGATCATAGCACCCACATACGACCTGTACCATGAGCCTTGATGAGCTTCAAGTGATTATTCAATACTTGGCAAAACTTTAGATACAACAAGCAGTACGAGTCATATGAGGAAGGTACGAGGTGTACTACAACACTCGTGGAACACTTCAGAAGATGTCAGAGTTCTCAGGGCAAATCTACAGATGCATTGTATGACTTGTAGGACTATGGTATGAGTCGTACCAACCTGCCAACACTTAGACAAATCTACAGCAGCCAAGAATGTACGAGAAGTGGGTATAACCCATACAATCCTGTTATGGGTCGTAGGATCAGTTGTGATATAGTCGGCGCCAGATATGGATTTTCTATTAGCTTAGGAAAAGGTTTCTAATGTTTATATAAATACCTTTTATGTTTTATTTTAGTAGAATAACATTGAAATCGCTCATGAGACCTGACCCAATGATTGAGTATAGTCATCCAATAGGGACGAACTAGTCGTTTAGATGAACCCTAGTTATCAGTTCTATAAGTAAGCATTGGGATTGATCACGTGTGTACACCCGAAGTAGTTATGAACCCATAGGGAACACTTATCCTAGTTATTTTCACATCTTGATATCAATCACGACTATAATCTTGCTTTAATATTGTTTTTTTTCTTTGAAAACCCCTAATTTAGATATAACTTACCAACAAATTTAAGTACCGGCATTAGTATAGATCTTACCTTATTCCCTGTGGGTTCGACCCGAACCTCTTTGTTGGGTTCTTTATTGATAATGTTCGCTTCATACTTTGTCAGGAAGTGTGAGTTTGAGCATTATTAAAGCTTCCACGTGTTTCTATGGGTTTGTAGTCCAAACGTATTTTGGGAGATCTGACATCTTAAACCTTTTTGAGATGAGTACCAGGGTCGTACTTGGATTGAAAGGTAACATGGAATACGTCTTAGTGTCCTTTCCCCTAACGATCGATGGGACCCCCAATATTTGATCCATTTAGGATTGGATCTCTTAAACAAATCTAATAAGTTCCACCCTTTTAAATATCTACTAGTACTTGTCTTATTCTGGATCCCTTTATACTAATCGTAAAGTTATCAGGGAGTCCCCTCACACTAAGATTGGCTGAGGCATTCACAAGAGTCCCATTCGTTTCGAGATTAGGTAGTGCAATAGCTTCGGTATGAGTGTCTCTAATGAAGGTGGCTATGGCATTATCTATACATGTCATGAACCCATTCTGCACAGTTATCATACCTTTTACAACCTTCTCTAGCCCAAGCTTTTTCGCTGGTACTGATGTACTATAAGTTTACAGCACTTTCGACGCTTACAACTGAGAAAATAGCATGGACTTAGGTATGTTTATATGGATATAAGGCACTTTACTTTTATTTCAAGGAAAATAAGTGTTGGAGCAAAGATGTGCAAAAGAAGCTTCAAAATGTAGAAAATCAGCCAAAGTACCAGTCTTAGTACGAGTCGTAACTTGATTGTATGAGCCGTACTGAGAACCATGATGAAAGTTAGACGGCTGAATTTGGAAGAAGGAAACCTACAACTCTCAGTACGAGCTGTACCAAAATGGTATGAACCGTAACTGGAGTCGTGGAAATATTCAAAAGAAATTGACCAAAGGCAGAGTCCTGGTACAGATAGACTCACGAACTGTGGCATTAATGTATGAATCGTACCATGAGCCATGGTGAACTTCAAAGGATTTTCAATACTTTTCAGAACTTCAGATACTATAGACAGTATGAGTCGGGGCAAGAAGGTACGAGTAGTACTACAACACTCGTGAAGAATTCCAGAAGATGTCAAAGTTCTCAGAGCCAAACCACGGAAGCAATGTACGACTCGTAGGAAGAATGTATGAGTCGTACTAGGATACCAACACTTAACCAAATCTGCAGCAGGCCAAGAACTTATGGACAGCAGGTACAACCCGTCCAGTCCTACTGCGGGTCGTAGGACAAATCATGGCACAATTGGCACCAAATATGGAAAACTCCCTATTAGCTTAGGAAAATATTTCTAATGTCTGTATAAATATCTTTTATATTTTATTTTAGTTAGAGGAGGATAGAACTGAGTTATTATACGTGTGAATAGTGACTTTTTTGGTTTTTTATCAAGTTTTGAGAGACAATTCTTGGGATCAACTTCTTAATTTCTCACATTGTTCTTGAGGTTGTTCTTGAATAATAAAATATGATTTTCTTCCAATCGTTGCTGTAAATATTTAAATTATGTGTTTATTTATGAATACAAATTACAATCTTACAACTATGAGAGGCTAAAATCTCCACAACTAGGGGTCGTGGGAACCATGGTAGATTAACGAACTAGGGTTACACAAAAGTGATTCAAAACCAATGCAAAAAGCTTGTATTGTATTCTCTTCATGTTTAAATGTTTCTTAACGGTGTACAACATTAGGACTTGCCCAAATTCTTTACTTGCTTGAACCTAGAGAGATAGATATTAGAAAAAGAGAATTACAATAAATCCTTGGTATTTACGATCATTGTATTAACTTGAGTTGTGGTCGCAAGATAGTTATATTTGGAACATATTGATAACGGTTATTTTGAAATCGCTCATGAGACCTGACCCAGTGATTGAGTATAGTCATTCAATAGCGAAAAACCAGTCATTTGGATGAACCTTAGTTATCAATTCTACAAGTAAGCATTGGGATTGATCATGTGTGTATACCCGAAGTAGTTATGAATCCATGGGGAACACTTACCCTAGTTGTTTTCAAATCTTGATTTAGACCCACAATTTTAATATTTGTTTTACTATTGTTTTCTTGAAACCCCCAAATTGGAGATAACTCACCAATAATTTCACTTACCGGCATTAGTCTAGATCTTTCATATTTCCTATGGGTTCGACCCAACCTCTTAGTTGGGTTCTTTATTGACACGACCGCTTCATACTTCATTAGGAGGTGTGATTTTGAGCGTTATCAAAAAGTGGCATCATTGCCGAGGAATACGGCTAAGATTAGATTAATTGCTTTTATTTGACTTTTGGTTGTTATTTCCTGAATTACATTTTCTTTTTATTTTTGGATATTCCTAGGTCATTGCTTGCTGAATGCCAAGTACTGTTCGGAGTGGAAACCCCCTAATTCCTTTGGATCTTGAACTTGAACGAACATTACGAAGGATGGAAAATCAAGAGCAAACATATGCATGCATAGCTGAAGAAGCTAGGCAAGCGAGCTAACTCAGCAAGCTGCACTTCAGGATGCGGAAGACGCTCGAGATGAGGTCGTGAATGCCGGTCGACATGGGAGGAGAAATAGAGGCCAAAGATATTCCCCTTAGTTCTTCGATGAAGATGACCCAGACATCGATGAAGTCGGGTTAACTAGAGCAATTGTACCACCACCGCTGCCTGTTGGGGCCAAATTTCACATCACAAAAACCATGATTCAATTGTTAAACATGAAAGGGGTGTTCAGTGGCATGCAGCGGATGATGCCAACCTGCACTTGATGAACTTCATGGGAATGTGCAATGCGTACAGGTTTCCTGGAGTCAGCCAAGATGCCATCAGACTCAGAATTTTCCCCTTTTCTCTGTTTGGGGAAGCCACTTTATGGTTATCAGATTTGCCCAACGACTCCATAACCAACTGGAGGTTGCTCGATCAAGCTTTCTTAGAGAGATTCTTTCCACCCTCCAAGATGTTGTAGCTCAAGGATGAAATTTATAACTTCCGACAACTTAAAACTGAGGCACTTTATGAAACCTAGCTAAGGTTCAAGAAGAAGTTGACAAAGTGTCCTTAAACAACAGTATCAAAGCTATAGCAAACAAAATGGCGGGAGGAGCACTGATGAGTCACACTTGGGAGCAAGCCGCTACCATTCTTGACAGGGTGAAAAAAACAAACAGGGCATGGCACACTTTCATGCCCAATCTTGGGAGGCATGACTGGAACCTAATGCTACACTGGGATCTGGACTAACCTGGTGCACTTCTGGTGCATGCCTGTAACTTAATTCAAGAAAATGACGGGCTATATCTCGACTATAAATACAACCTCTAGACGACAAGGCCACTTGTAAAGGAAGACAGCTAACCAACAATATTGCAATAACAGGGATCCTATGCGGGCCGACAAGACCACCATGCTATCTAGTTATAACAGGAATGAAAACAGGTAGCTATACTAGGCCCCACATGACCAACACATAAAATAAGACATACATGGGCTCCACATGGCCAACAACAACCAACTGACTGAGGACTATAGTCTGCAAGCCTCTAAGAATAGGAATAATGGTTGGGACAGGGCCCCGGCCTACCCAAATGCCATATAAATAAATAAATAAACTGTACGCTCTACTACCTGACAGCTCTGAATGAAAGGAACTTTCCGACTTGCTGACTCTGAATAGCTACTAATGGAGGTCCTGAACTCTCTCTGTCTAAACCTACAGGCAAGTATGCAGTGCCCCATAGTTGGGCGTTGCTAAGGCAAAAGCAAAAGCTAAGTAAGACTGATAAAAACTGAAAGTGAACAGTAATAAAGGCCATAAGTTAACCTCTAAGCTTTCCTTTTCATAACCTGCATCTAGCAAGTCACTACATGTGTATAAGTTGAAACTGTATGACTATTCATTCATAAAATATAACTAGCAAACAAATTTATAAACAAGAACCTAACCTGGCCCCCATAAGTCGGGAAGGTACAAGCAGCACAAAATAACCTACCTCGGCCCCCATAAGCCTCGGGAGGTGCCAATCAGTCTATATACCCCTATTGGTACCCCGTAGACTCTGCAAGTAACTATAATTGTATCTGAGCTATCTAGGCTCCCGTAACTGTATCTGAGCCATCTGGGCTCCTGTAACTGTATCTGAGCCATCTTGGCTCCTATAACTGTGTCTGTGTCTGATCTATCTGGGACCCCGAGCCTTGGCTCGACTATGGGTCATAACATAATTTCTGATAACTGGACCCCGGGCCTTGGCCCGACCATGGGTCATAGTGTGACTATTGTAACTGGATCCCGAGCCTTGGCTCGACTATGGATCATAATGTAGCTGCTGTAACTGGGGCCCAAGCCTTGGCTCGACAATGGGCCATAATATAACTGTTGTAGCTGGACCCCGAGCCTTAGCTCAACTATGGGTCATAATATATCTATTGTAATTGGATATGACCCTCACGGCCTCTATCTAGTGTAACACAATACGGGCCTCACAACCTCAATCTAGTGGAGCTCGATACATCCCTCACTGCCTCAATCTGGTCTTTTCAGACATCATACTGCCCCTAAAAGCATGGCCCTATAGGCAATAACATCTAACAATCCAACATCGTAAGGAAAACCCAATCTAACTAGGGTTAACTCTGGCAAGGGTTGCTATGTCATCACTGTTGCCTCAACTCTATTCGTAACAGTCGACCATAATAGGCTTACTCTAGAATACTTGTCCTCTACGTCGAACAACTGTGGGGCTGCTACTAATCAGATATGCTCCTGAGAAGTCAGCCCTAACCTCCCATAGGCAGCTTATTATAACTCTTGGTCTAGGGGTAATACTGTAATACTATGATTCTAGAACTTGAGACACTAACTGAGTCTGTTCAAATTTCGTATGCCTTCTCTAGGCAATTCCTAACCTTATAGGTGTGTTTATCTGGACTTAGCCATTCCCGAAAACCTATACCTAAATATCTTATAGGAGTAGGCTGGGGCGTTGGCCCCGTATCTAGCTACTAACAAAATTTTCCCCCATAAGGTATCTACTACTCTATCAGGCTAGTACAACTGAGGTGGTGCCCTGAGTGACCTATACGATAACCACCACGTCGACTAAAACTAACTCTCACTAGCGATAGCCACTACGTGGCGGACTGGCCCTCAACTCTCTAGGCAACTCTGGTGCCACTAACTCTGGGGTAAGGCCATACTAACATAATTCTTTCATTGGAGGCGTCAAGGTATGCCAACGGTCTCTGGACAAGCTCTACTGACAATACAGGCGCTGAACTGATAGTTATATCGCCCAACTGTGTCTATGGTGTTCAACTTACTAACTCAGATGCCCACAAACATCTAAAGCCTAGGCATGGCAGCAAAACATCGTTTCTACTAACTCAGTGAATAGAAGGGCAGAGGAATTTCTATGACGCTTCTAGCATGAGTCATCCTTAACCTCTTCTTTCCCGATAAGGGATACTAAAATATACTCTTAATATGCTTTCTAGCAGCTAGCCACAACATATGTAATCATAATCTACTGATAGCAGCTAACCACGACATACATGGATCTTATATACTAGCAACAGCTAATTACAACAAGTAGGATTATTGTCTATGATCAGAAACATAAGTTGTATCATTGTACGCCGAGAATAACTTGCCAAAGGAATAAGCCTTAACATACCTCGAATGCCAATTCTTATTTAACTAATTAGTTTCAACCTGAAGCCAGCAGCTCCGCTCAACTGCAGTCCTTGTACTGAGAGAATAGGGCTAGTTTCAATACTAAATTTGGCCAATAACAGTATCTTTCAATAATAATATCAACTATAATTCAACTCTGAATAACTCAGCGAAAACCCGCAGTTTCTCGAGAGTTCAGAAGGGAGAAATGCTTACCTCATGCCTATGGCCGTTTAGGATTCAATTTGAAGCAATTCCGACAACTTTTAATCGGTGGGGTTCCGGTACGCCGAGCAAATTTTCGAGAAATAAATCCGTATAAATGCTTCCAGTAGGCCTAAAACTTGTTATCCAAGGTTAATTTGCATTTGGACGATGTTTGATACCGTAATTTGATGAAAATTTGATTAAGGTTGCATTTCCTTTCATTTATGGTCGAGGAAGATATATCAAAATGACTTCAATTGAACAAAGGGATTATATATAACAACATGGGCGGTGGAATGGGGGCGCCCCGCGCTGTTCAACATGCCAAAAGGACGGTGCCCCGCGCTAGCCATCGTGCGGCCTGCCGCACCGCGCCACGCCTCCCAAGGTGCTGATGTGCCTGGCGTGCTCCCAACGCATAGGTTGGTTGGCGCATCCTGCTGGCCCCTCAAGGCCTGGCCTTGCCCAACCCTGCTTTCAAGGCTTTTCCCTATACGTATCAAACTCCCTCTCTACTCGTCACAAGCCAACGCGCATGCACACTAGCCGCTAACATCTTACGGGGTATCATACTCACTCGGAAGGTAGACGCAGTAGCTGGTACATATGTTGTTGGTTTGAATTCAGACCAACATAGGAAAGAAGAAGAGCGTGACGAGGAGTTGGCTAATATATGCACATCATTGGATTTTCTTACTAAGCACATCATGGGAGCTGGAGCCAGAAAGGTGAACGCAGTTGGCACAAGGAAAGGAGCCGAGGCCATACCACTCAGATTCCGAGGAGGAGGCAAACTTCTCAGACAACCAGGTGGCGGGTTTCTGAGCCAACGCCCAAGGGTATGGACAATACACTTGGCGCCAAGGTTCTAGAAGCCAAGGTCGGAACCAATATAGATCGGAATGGGTACAGAGACAGAAGCCGAGGTCGTGAGCGCGAAGGTGATTGGAGAAGAAATGACAGCTACTACAATGACTGAGCTAGAGTGTACGTGCCTCCTAATGCACGTGAGGGGGAGGCTGGACAGTCAAAGTTAGAGAGCATGATGGTTGAGATGCTGAAAAAAGGTGAGGTCCATTGATGATCAGTTGAAGGAAATCCATGGTGATATATCAAGCATGGGTCAGAGAGTGGAGTCACATGCGACGGCAATCAAGTAGATTGAATAGCATCTAGGGCAACTGTCAGCATCTATGAACCCTAGGAAAAAGGGTACGCTACCTAGAAACACAGTCAAAAATCCAAAGGATGATGGTCATTGTATGGCTATGATGACTAGGAGTGGAAAGAGTATTGTTGACCCCCCCCCCCACCAGTTATAGATGAAAGGAATAAAGAGAGCAGGATTGAAGATGATGACGATGTCGCTGAGAAGGAATGTAATGAGGATGCTGAGTTGCCCGAGGTCCCAGTTGGTGAAAAAAGGCTTGAATTTGAACAAGGAGCAACGCAAATTTACAAGACTATTCCGCAACAACCGCCACCGTTCCCCCAAAGAATTAAGAAGAAGGAGGAGAATGGTAAGTTCCAGAAATTCTTGTCAATGCTCAAATAATTATCTATGAACATACCATTGGTCGAGGCGTTGGAACAAATGCCGGGATATTAAGTTCATGAAGGACCTTGTGACGAAGAAGAGGTCCGTGAGTTATGAGCCTGTTGATAATGTACATCATTGTAGTTCCATAGCTTCACGGGTCCTGGCCAATAAAAAGGAAGATCCAGGTGCTCTTACCATTTCATGCACAATTGGTGATGTTGAGTTCGCCAGGGCACTCTGTGATCTGGGAGCAAGCATAAATCTGATACCACTAGTTGTGTTTAGTAGTTGGGCTTGGAGGCCCCCACATCGACTACCATATGGCTGCTGATGGCCGACAAAACTGTGAAGAAGCCTATGGGAATCCTGTGCGATGTGTTTGTCAAAGTTGACAGATTTATATTCCCAGCAGACTTCGTGATCCTTGATTGCGAGGTTGATTATGAGGTCCCCATCATTTTGGGGCCACCATTCCTTGCTACTTGGAGGGCCTTAGTAGATGTGGAGGCTGACTAGTTAAAGTTCAGACTAAATAAAAAAGAGGTCACCTTCAACGTCTATCGGTTAATGAAGCAACCGAAGGAATATAGAGTGGTCTTAGTGATAGAAGATGAATCTGAGTTCCTTGAAGAAGTTTGAGTAGTCAAGAGACCTACTTCGTGCCGTGATGTTAAATCAGGAGCTTCTTAGGAGGCAACCCAAGTGGTGGATTGGTGAATTCTGAGTAACCGAGCAACCTTCATCGTGCTGCGACATTAAATCAAGTGCTTCATGGGAGGCAACCCAAGTGACTTAACTAATGTGTTTTAGTGTGCAGGGAAAACAAAAATAGGTGGCAGAAAAATTACTGAAGAGGTAGGTGTTACGGTTCTCAGTACGACCACTGAGAGGGTTGTACGAGTTGTTGCATGAGTTGGGGTGAGAATCAGAGATGTACTTCAGTGCATGAGTTAAGGGTATGGCTAGTCCGACGACTCGTAAGTTAATTGTATGGATCGTAGTACTTATTGTGCCTATAAACTATGCAAGGCATGGACAACAATGAATAGTAAACACCTACAAGTCATTGTACAAATCGTATCCCTATTGTATGAGTCGTGAGATGCGCTCGTAGGTCCATAGGTAAGTTTCTCAATCTCTCTGTTATGAGTCAAAGGGACGAGTCATAGGGCCTTCCTATGACTTGTGGTATGAGTTGTGATGGGTCAAAACTCCTAAAGATACCCAACTTGGCCCAGATTTTCCAAATCTGCCCTATAACCTATTTAAACTCAAAACAAAGTGCACCCTTCTCCCACACACTCAAAATCGAAGTAACGACCAAAGCTCATGACTCCCTCACGCCTGTAACTCAAAATCAAAGTTCAATCGAGCAACTTCTTGAAAAATCAATCTCTGCCAACCCTAATTCCTGACTACCAGTCGAAGTAAGCAAGTATCAAGTAAGTATAATACTTTAAATTTGAAAAAACTTGTATGCTTGTGGTGACTGTGATAACCCCCTGTGAGTCCTCATTACTGCTTGAAAAATTCAAAAAGGAAAATGACCAGGGGTATGATTAAGCCATGTGTGACTAGGAATGAACTCGAAGTTGATGAAATTATGCATTGAACCACTAACAAACTAAGTTACGAGTAGTGATTAAGAAAGGGAGGGATGAGTAGTTGTAGAATGGGTTAAAATGCATGCCTAGACCTGGGGAATTCTGAGTACCCAAAATGTAAGAAGAAATCCCTATAAACTGAACCAAAATTAAGCAGGGACAGGCTTTATGATCCTTCTTATGACTCGTGGTTACATACTATGACTCATAGGATGGCTCGTTGGGACTGCCCCAAGCCAAATTTGAAAATACACAAGGTACGAATCCCAGTACGGCTCGTGGTTTACTACTATGAGTCATACCTGGCAATCGTACCAATAACCTGGAAAGGGTCAAGTCACAAGTGACAGTACGAACTTCCTACGACTCGTGGAATCGACTTACAGGTTGTACCTTGAGTCGTGGAAAAATACAAAAAAATTGGTGAACAGGGGTATCCTCGTACGACTCGTGGTACGGACCGTAACTCCAGGGTACGAGTCGTACCTCAAAGGCGTAGCATTGACCTGAGAACATTACGAGTCTCACTACAAACCGTACCTCCAAGGTACGACCCGTACTGTCAACCCGTGATAAACTTCAAAGGACTTAGTTCTTGCTTTCTTTTTCTCTGTTATGGAATTCTAACCTTCTTTCTCTACAGGTACAATGATGATGAAGTGCAAAGAATCAAAGGCAACAGCACGGAGGAAATTACTTGATGAAACCTCTGAATCTGATCAAACAGGCAGCTCCCCTAGTGGTTCGGTAGAGGAGTATAGGTTCGATACATCGGACACTAATGGGACCCGAACAGCTAGGGCGAAGGACAGAGCCCAAGTCATGGTGGTACTTCCACATCTACCGGAGCTCCCCAGTCTGAGGAAGGAGCTCAGGAGTCGGGAAGCGGCTCTAATGCAGAAGAGGGGTCCGAGGAGACCTAATCTGGAGAGGCAAGTAGCGGTGTTGGGTTAGAGGAGGAGGCACCAAACACTGGGAGCATACTCCACCTAAAAACAATGCGGTGGAGAACTCCAGGAGCTTAGGAGATATATGAGTAGGGCATTGCTCTCACCGCAAAAAACAAACCTAGGTGGAGCATTCAAGAAGAGCCGTGAATCTTGACAAATTCATTGAACGATGTGGAGAAGATGAAGCGTATATTCAGTTTCCACATCTTCGAGTGGATGGCCAAGGCTCCAGAAAATTGTCTGCGAATTCTATGCCAACTATTTGGCGACCATGGAGCAGAAGGACAAAGAGGGGCAAAAGTTGAAAGATCATCCCAAACTGGAGAGTGTTCTAGTCAGAGGCCGGGAGGTCGACATATCCGAGTGCACCATTGCTCGGATACTATATGGGCCCCAGTTCATACCTCCACATGCTATGCCAGAATATGAGTACTGGATGGAGGCATTGAAACAAATCAAGCAGCTGGGTTTTGAGGAAAGGAGGAGACAGATATAGTGGTTTTTCGGTGTTATTTCTGAGGAAAAAGAGGAAGCAAAGTGGGTCACTAGCGGAAAGCAGGTTACGAAGAATTCTCTCAACTTTATGGCAAAAGCCTACTGGACGTTAGTGTGCCACCAGTTGGCACTGACGGTCAATGACAATACCCTCAGCGCGGATAGAGAAGCTCTGGTGGCGTGTATCATGTACTAATACCCCATCAACATTCCGAGGGTCATCGCATAGGAGATGCGAGATCAGGCCATGGGATTGAGCACTACTATCCCATTCCCGAGCATTGTATTCAGATTAAGCACAGAGGCAAACTTCACAGTGCGCCGAGGTGAGGAGCAATTAATTGGAGGACAGCGGATAGCTGATATTAGCCTGATTCGGGATGAAATGAAACTGGTGAGTCGGGCCCGACTTTGCACCGCCATTCCGCTGACTCTACCTATTGAGGGTGCACAGGTGAATTCCCCAACCTTATAGGAGCATGGCGAGGCATCGGCTATAGATGTTGGTTATCCAGATACAGCTCCCAGCACTTCTGCTGCACCACATACCAGCCTCCCGATTCAGACACCAGCTGGTTGCATCTTAGTGCCCCAGGATTTTCTCCAAAAGATTGACCATGGCCAAAAAAAGATACAAGCAATGATAGAGAATGTCAAACCCTGGGTGCGCCAAGATCGAGACAGCTACACAAGCCTTTCATGCCCTTCGAGAGTCAATTCAATATGCGCATGGCTGAGCAGACAGATACAGGCGGCCTCCGTGAGGAGTTGGGAGCTCTTCATAGCCAAGTGGCCGAGCTATCATCACGACAACCGACAGTCATAGCAGACCCCACTCTTCCAGACCTAGATGAGAACATAGATGAGGAGCTTGACCTGGTGGCCTATTGGGAGCCCACAACAGTAGGGAAAGAGAAAGGGAAGAAGAGGGTCTCTGAGGATGTTGGAGATGAGACCCTAAGAAAGAGAAAGAAGAAAGATAAAAGAGAACGCAAGCGGGCCCGAGTAGAGAGCCTGCAGACTCATGAGGCAAACGTGTCAGAGCTACAGGAATAAGCTAGAGAAGTAGGTAGCTCCACCATAGCCCAGAATAAGCTTGCCAGTGGTAGCGACCCTTCGGGCGAGTGACATTTTGCCCTGAATGTTTCGGAGGTTGTAGAGACAACCGAGACTACTGAGGGGATAGCCACTCCACCTGTTGACCCACTAGTGAGTGTGTCGGCCACCGCCAGCACCATGAGTGCAGCGGAGGAACCTCCTCCGCGGGATGATAGGAGCACTTAGAGCACCGTAGGTATGTTCCGTTCCCTATATACTTACATTCTATTCTTCGTGGATGAAGCATGATTTTAAAAAAAGGGGGAGGGGTGTACTCGTATTTTTTTGGGATTTTGATTCGTCTGAGGATTTTTCTTATCGTGTTTCATTTCCCTCGAGCATGCAATCTAGTAGAACCTGCATGTTTAGGATTTTATTTTTGTGTGATTTTTATTTAATTAGGAAGTATCTTAGGAGTACTCAGCCGATAAATTGCACTAGTTTTGGATTTGTAAAAAAAGTTGACCCTGTTTAAAAATTTTTGATGAATTAGTTGTGTACTTGTGATTGCATGAATGATTTATGTGGATCTTTTTATGTCATTTAGTATATTAGCATGTGTAGTTTTGGTTAAAACATGAATAAATCATACAGGTAGAGTGAATATGAATCATGTACCATGAGTGAATAAGGTCTGATACCTAGTTCAATACTATGTAGAGGATCTGGAACTTGCCCAGTTGGTCTTTGCATAAGTTTTAGGATGGTTGGTTAGGAAAGGATCATAGGTGTTACACCCCATAAAATGTTACCGGTTAGTAGGCATACGCGTGGATTTGTGATGAGTAAGAAAAGCTTGACGCGTGTAGAAAGAGCCTCGGAAGCAGGGCCAAGCGAGGCTAGGCCGCGAGTGGCCAGCGAGACATGTTAGCCGACCAGTGCATTGGGCAGCGCAGTGCACCAGGCACATCATCACCCTGGGAGGCGCGGCGCAGCAGGGCCCTTGTCACGATGGCTAGCATGGGGCGCCGGCCTCTTGGCGCTTTGGCCAGCGCGGGGTGCCACCCAAGACACCGCCCATATTTATATATAAGTTGTCCAAATGAATTAAAATCATTTTAAACATAAGACTTCAGCGAGAAACATGGAATTTTCATTTAATTTCTATCAAATTACGCTATCAAACACCGTCCAATCGCAAATTAACTTCGGGTAACGAGTTCTAGACCTACGGGAAGCATCACTGCGGAGTTATTTCTTGAAAATTCACTTAGCAAACCAGAACCCTGTCAAGTAAAGATTGTTAGAATTATTCGAAATTGGATTCTAAATGGCCACGGGCAATAGGTAAACATTTCTCCCTTCTAAACTTCTGAGAATCTGTAAGTTTTCGGCCGAATAAAACGAAGTTGAAGTTGTAGTTAAACCTATTGAAGGATATCATTATTCACCGATTCCTATTATTAAAATAGCCTCATTTCCTCAGTATAAAGGCCTTAATGCAGTGGAATCGTCGGCTACAGGTTGAACTAATCGAATAAACGAGAATCGACATTCGAGGTATGTTAAGGCTTATTCTTACGACAAGTTATTCTCGTTGTATAGTGATACGACCTATGTATTGAATGTAGATAATGATCCCATATGTTATAATTAGCTTCTATAAGTAGATTATGATTACATATGTCGTGGTTAGCTTCTGGAAAACGTATAAAGAATTATTGCAATACCCCTTATAGGGAAAGAACATGTTAAGTGTGACTCACGCTAGAAGCGTCATAGAAACTCCTCTATTCTTCAGTACATTGTGTTAGTAGAATTGAATGTTTTATTGTCAGGACTGGGGCATAGAAGCTCGTGGATAATTATTGGGCCTGAGTTAGTAAGTTGAACAACATAGGCGCAGCTAGGCGATATAACTACTAGTTTGGAGCTTGTATTGTTAGTAAAACTCGTCCGGAGGCCATTGGCATACTTTGACGCCTCCAGAGCCAGAATATTGGATAGAATAGTCACCCTAGAGTCAGTGGCACCAGAATTGCCTATTGAGTTGAGGGTTAGCTTGCAATATAGTCAGCTATTATCAGTAATGGTCAGCTTCGGTTGACTTAGTGCTTATCATGCAGGTGGCCCAGGATGTTATCTCAGTTGTATGAGTTAGATAGATCCGGAGGTACCCTACAGAGGAACCTTATCAACATTTGAATGCGAGGCCAACGCCCAGCTTATTCTTATAAGATACTCAGGTACAGGGTTGTCATGAGTGTCTACGTCCAGATAGACTTACCTATGAAGTTAGGAATCCTCCAACAAAGAGATAGGGAATCTGAACAAAGTAAGTTAAAGTCTCAGGAAATAGAACCATGTTAGTGTAGTACTACCTTCGGGCTAAGAATTGTAGTAGGCTGTCCGTGAAAGGTTAGGGGCTGACTACTTAGGAGCATGTCCGACTAAGTAGCAGCCCTACAGTTGTCCTAAGTAAGGGAATTAGACAGTTGACCATTCGCGATAGTACGATTCGCTTATGAGCTACCACTTTTCTAGCATGACATTAAGAGTATCATTAGGCCACTCTAGCACTCGCCCTACTCAGTCCAGACCGTTAGAGATTATGATCACCATCAGGATCCTCTGATCAGATATAGGCGCATGAGGTGTGCCTGTTAGCAGCTTTACAGACTATTCTAGGGGCGAGTAGCGGTCGCGTTAAGCCTTAAGGGCCAAATATGCCTTTTGAGTGCAGTATATTGGTTGGGATTAACCCCATATAGGATAGCCTTCCGTTGAACAACCTCAGGGTTATTAGCTGTGTCGTTGCCTATGGGGCTATTGATCACTCAGAGGAACTATATGATGATGTTATTATCTACGGGGCCTAATAGATCGGTCAAAGGAGTTAGATGTTGTCCCAAGGGACTACATAGAGGCCCAAGGGCCATATTATAGTCCATTCCATAGTTGTACTATTATCTTTATGTCGTATCAGCATCACTAATCCTCGTCGATCCTGGTGCCCAAGGTGTAGTTATCAGGAGTCCACCGGACTCAGACACAGCTGCAGATCAGGAGCCAAGCGGGTTTAGTGCAGATCCAGGGGACAGGTAGGTTGGCTATAGCACCAGTAGAGTCATAGGAGCCTGGATAGGGTATATAGATTTAAGTGTACATGTCAGTGCTTATGGGGGTCCCGGTAGGTTATTTCTGTGTTGCTTGTACCTTCCAGGATTATGTGGGCCAGGTTAGTTTCTTGTTTATATACTAGCTTGCTAGCTATAGCCTATGAATGCATAATTGTACAGGTTTAGCTCATATACGTGTAGGGATTTACTGGATATAGGTTATGAATAAGGAAGGTTATAGGTTATCTTCTGCTCCTTCTTTTTTATTTACTTCCATTTCTTTATCAGATTCTATTCAGTCTTATTTACTGCCTTACATATTCAATACATATTGTACTGACGCCCAGCTATGGGGCGCTGCATACTTGCCTGCAGGTTTAGACAGATAGATTATGAGACCTCCTAGCAGTTGTTCAGAGTCAGTAGTTTGGCCAGCTCCTTTCATTCAGAGTTACTGGGTTGTAGAGATTTATCTATCTTTTATTTGTATAGCATTTGGGTAGGTCGGGGCCCTGTACCAACCAATATTTTCACTCCTATAGGCTTACAGACTACAGTCTTCAGTTAGTTGTTGGTCATGTGGGGTCCATGTATGTCTTATTTCATGCGTTGGCTGTGTGGGGCCTAGAATAGCCGCCTATTTTCCTTTCCGTTATAACTAGACAACATGGTGGTCTTGTCGACCCGTATATGATCCCTATTAATGTTATGTTGGCTGGGTTAGCTGTTTTCTTTTACAAGTGTTGTGTGTTCTTGTCAGCCCGAGGCTATGTTTGCAGCCGAGATATAGTAGTTTGTTTTCATGATTTGAGTCGCTGGTCGGCACTAGAGGTGCCTATGCCCAGCCAGGTCAGCCCAGATCCTAGTGTAGCATTAGGTGTCAGTCATGCCTCCCAAGGTGGGGCGTGACAATAGGCTATTTTCATTGAGCCCATTTTTAGCCTAAATAACCCTACAGAAATTATATGACTCCCTTGATCCAAATTTTTTAGCCTTAAATAGACCGTTTTTCTTTGATTAATTGATTAACCGTACCCATTTTTATAATGAACTTGTTTTGACCTAGGTCCCTCCTTGGATATTGTGAACCTCAACATAGGCAAAATGCCTAAGTTGATGGTGACTAGAGTAGGGGTGCATGAAGATTGGGAAGGCGAAAAAGGGAGAGAAAATAGAAAAAAAAGTGAAAAATGAGGTGTGGTGTGAAAAAAGAAAAGAAAAAAAAGAAAAATTTAAAAAGAAGATTCAAAAAAGAGAATAATGCATGAAAAAGTTTAAAAACACACCATACCCATATAAGTGCATAAAAAGGGTGAAAGGGTAGGAAAAAGTAGAAAAAGCAAAAAGGGTGAAAAAGGAAAGAATGGAGCCACATGTACGTAGTCCCAAGGAGGGGTTTTCGTCACTCAAAAATTTTCATATCTACCTTATCCAGTCTGAAATCCTACATTACAAGATAAAGCAAGTCCTACAGTGATCCTAATCTAACCATCTGATAGACCAAAGTAGAGAAAATAAGGGCAATCCTATAGTATCTGATATGCAGTATTTTGAACTTCTTTGGGAGAGTAAGAGTCTTTCTTTTTTAGTCTCATGTCTTATATTTTGCTATAGTTGTGAGTGGGGGACTTCGTTTGCCGTGAGGGTACATGATTTGTGTTTAACTTCACCAGTGGTCTGTGTGGAAAGATTGGTGATGACTTGACTATCGGTTATTAGCTAGATGACATATTTTGATCCCTATTTATCATGTTTTATAATTGCTAGTAGTGCATGTGCTAATTAATTTCACAGGAAAAGGGTCAAGAGCTTTTGGAGTTATAGTGCAAATTATGTTTGATATTGGTTGTAGTGGCCTAGGTTTATTTTCTAGTTAAGCATCGTGTTTAGTTTTTCTTTTTCTTTACCTGGGGACATGCAAAAGTCTTAAGTTGAGGATGTTGATGTGCTGTGAGTTTACAGCACTTTCGACACTTAGAATTGAGAAAATAGCGTGGACTTAGGTATGTTTATATGGAAATA
Source organism: Datura stramonium (assembly GCA_018107945.1). Taxonomy (NCBI): domain Eukaryota; kingdom Viridiplantae; phylum Streptophyta; class Magnoliopsida; order Solanales; family Solanaceae; genus Datura; species Datura stramonium. The sequence goes on along the minus strand of JACEIK010001798.1, from coordinate 97,621 downwards.
AGGAACTTTTACTTTAATTTCAGGGAAAATAAGTGTTGGAGCAAAGATGTGCAAAAGAAGCTTCAAAATGCATAAAATCAGTCAAAGTACCAGTCTCAGTACGAGCCATACTGAGAACCGTGATGAACATCAAAAGGCTGAATTTGGAAGAAGGCAACCTAAGACTCTCAGAATGAGCCGTACCACAATGGTACGAGCCGTAACTGGAGTCGTAAAAATATTCAGAAGAAATTGCACAAAGATAGACTCCTGGTATGGATAGACTCACGAACCGTGGCATCAATGTACAAATCGTACTAGAAGCCTTGGTGAACTTCAGAGGATTTTCAGTACTTGGTAGAACTTCAGACACTATAGACAGTATGAGTCGTGGCAAGAAGGTACAAGTCGTACCACAACACTCATGAAGAATTTCAGAAGATGTCAAAGTTCTCAGAGCCAAACAAGGAAGCAATGTACTACTCGTAGGAAGCATGTACGATTCATACCAGAATACCAACACTTAGAAAATCTGCAGCAGCCAAGAACTTATGGACAGCAAGTATGACCCATAAAATCCTGCTATGGGTCGTAGGACAAATCATGGCACAGTCGGCACCAGATATGGAAAACTCCCTGTTAGCTTAGGAAAAGGTTTCTAATGTCTGTATAAATATACTTTATGTTTTATTTTAGTTAGAGGAGGATGGAATTGAGTTTTTAGACATGTGAATATTGACGTTTATGGATTTTTATCGAGTTTTAAGAGACAATTCTAGGGATCAAATTCTTAATTTCACACATTGTCCTTGCGGTTGTTCTTGAATAATAAAATCTGATTTTCTTTCAATCGTTGTTGTAAGTATTTAAATTATGTGTTTATTTATAAATACAAATTACAATCTTACAACTATGAGAGGTGAAAACCTCCACAACTAGGGGTTGTGGGAACCATGGTGGATTAACAAACTAGGGTTACACAAAAGTGATTCAAAACCAATGCAAAAATTCTTGTATTGTATTCTCTTCATGTTTAAACGTTTCTTAACGGTGTACAATGTTAGGACTTGCCCAAATTCTTTACTTTCTTGAACCTAGAGAGGAAGAGATTAGAAAAAGAGAATTATAATAAAGCCTTGATCTTTACGATCATTGTATTAACTTGATATGTGGTCGCAGGATAGTTAAATTTGGAACATATTGATAACGGTTATTTTGAAATCGCTCATGAGACCTGACTCGGTGATTGAGTATAGTCATTCAATAGGGATAAACATGTCGTTTAGATGCACCCTAGTTATTAGTTATACAAGTAAGCATTGGGATTGATAACGTGTGTATACCCGAAGTACTTATGAATCCAAGGGGAACACTTACCCTAGTTGTTTTCAAATCTTGATTTAAACCATAACTTTAATCTTTTTTTTACTATTGTTTTCTTGAAACCCCCAAATTGGAGATAACTCACCAACAAGTTTACTTACCGGCATTAGTCTAATTCCCTGTGGGTTCGACCCCGACCTCTTAGTTGGGTTCTTTATTGATAATGATTGTTTCATACTCTATCAGGAGGTGTGATTTTGAGCATTATCAGGTACATCCTAATTACTTTAAGATGACAACGTCGTCCTCTTTGCAGAATGTACCGATCTCTTTGGTACCCATCCTCATTTTCACGTGTGTCCTCTGGAGTTCTGTTTCTCTTGCATGCCTAATCCTAACATCTTCACACGAATAGACTTGATGATCCTCTCATTCATGTTCATGTTTCTCTGAATGCTCCGAACCCCTTGAGTTCAAAGGTATCAAAGGATTGGACAAATTTGTGACTAGTGGGTTGTTACATTGATCACAAGCGAGGGGGTTGTTATTGAGTATCCTAGAAGTTTTACAACTTGAATCAGATGATATCATAAAATAAATAGCACAGGAGATCACCAAGATTAATATCATCAAGCTTATGATAGGTGCTTCATCTCATAGCATATTTTCTAGGTAATAAGATTTACTTTCAATTTTAAGTGGATAAGCTCTGATTATCTATCAAAGAGTTAGAGTAATGGATTGAAATAATATCACAGTTCCCTATCCCCACAGATGGGTGCCAAACTGTTTTCCAAGAAAATCGTTACTTTGTTATAACAGTTAAATATGTGAAAATGTGGTTAAAGAAAAGTAGATTATATGGCAATCAACCTCCGTTCTATTCTTTTTTTCTAAATCAACAAAGCAAAGATAAATCAAAAAATATAAACCACACAAAGAACAAAAATAAGAGTAAGAAGACTATGAATCATTTCTATTCTCAGAGCTTGACAAAGGTGTTGCTTTAAAAGTTTAGATAGGATGCCTTCTTTTTCTCATGCAAAGATTTACTTAAGAAAAAAGCTAAGAATACTAGCATAAAAAGGCTACTCTACTCCCTGAAAAAGGCTAATTTCTACAGTACTCGAGTGTTATCATGTGCATGAGTTTTGGCTCTGGACTCGAGGCTAACTGATGTCAGGCTGGAGATCGCTGCAAGTGTTCTCCGGCTGAGCAATGGACGGGGATCAAGGGAAGGAGGTCCATTGAAAGTGGTGTCAGTGATTACCTGGTCATAGAATAATCATATCTATATTGTGATGCCACCCATCTAAGATACACCGGTGACGTTGACTCCATAATGTTGTTAGGCCATAATTGAAAAATACTTCCATGTGTCAAATGCCAACTAGTCCTTCATCCGAGTCCCAATTTCACCTTATACATCTACCAAATTAGGCATTGAAGGACGATCCCGGAGAAAATAAGATAAAAATGATGCAAATTTTTTCGTTCATCATTCTATTGAACAAATATAATAATAAAAAGGAAGAAAGTAAAAGTTACATGACTTAGGAAGATTGCGTTACATTCAACCGTAGGGGCATAATATGAAAAAACAACAAGAAAATTAGATAGCATGTGTGTATCAAAATTTATCCTATGCATTTTTAACACAACACAGTTTGCACACATGATGCATTTAACAAAAAGATAAGGCCCCTCTCTAAATTTTCATAAATCCAAGAACTTTTTCCTAATTTTCAAAGTTATATTGGTATGTTCTCTAATTTGAAAATCCATTTTCATCTTCACAATTTATTTTTGATATGTGTCACTCAATTTGATATGATGATACCTATTATAATTTCAATAGCAAAATACAATCTTATGGTTTTATAAGTTGTTCACATATTTACTTTATATAGTTTAAATTTCATAAACTTTCTCTTATTTTAGAGCATAAATCATAATTATAGATTATTAAAAGAAGTTCTGAATGACTCAAATACAAAGGCTCACATTATGAGCATGACGTTCTATATAGTTTTTTCTTTTCAATTAATAAACATCATAATGAATTTCTTTCTTATGTAGTTCAATTTTTAAAATATATAAACGGTCAAGAAACTTTTTATTTATTCACATTATTGTAGCACCGAATATATCAGCGGATACGACAATCTTAAAAGAGTAATAACTACAAGTGGAATTCTGAGGTAAAACAAATAAAAATTATTGTTTAATGATCATTGCATGCGAGAAATGCTACTGTTTTACGCAAGAGTATACATAGTTTGGGTTAATGCGATTTTTCTAATATTAAGTTAAATTAATTGTATCAAATTTTTAGATCTATAAATTAAATCAATTAATAAAAGTTGGATTTTTTAAAAAATTTTGATTTTTTTGTTTTCTCGGATTTTTTTATTTTTGCCCCAATAAAATCTTCATACAAAATATATAAGTACTTATACCCCAAATTTTTTTCTCCTTTTCCTTCTTGCGGATTTCCAAGCAATTTTTAGATTCATTCGACTCCAAAAGATCTATTTTAAAATTTAAATAGATTTATTATGTACAGTTAATAATGAGATTCATAGATTCTCACCTTTTATTTTAATTGCCTACCTACACATCTTGCCGCCGACGAACCTTTTTTTCCGTTTTCCGATGGCTATGGCCACCATTCTACCAAGATAGCCTCCTCTGAAAGCTAACCAATCTCATATCTTGCCTAAACCACAGTTAGACTATACCTCAAAGCTCCGTCCTACCCCTATCATCACTAAGCCAGAGCCTATTAATCCAGTTACTTATCTTCATGGAGAACCAAGAGTGATCTAGGAGGAGGAAGAAGTGAACCAAATGATTTATAAGGAGAATTTGCAATATGTCGTGATAGGTAAGTTTTCTTATGAGTGGCTGGATATTCATGATTTGAGAAAGCTGATTCCCAAACAATGTGATCTGAAAAGTGAATGTAATATTGGTCTTTTGAGCAATAGACATGTGCTAATTAGGGCATCGACTATGGAAGATTATGTTAATCTATTGTCAAAGCCTGTCTTTTATTTAGTATATAGACAGTGGACTTTTCCCATGAGAACTTTAAAGTGGGATCCGTTGTTTGATCCGGAGGAGGAAACAACAAATGCTATTTCTTGGATTTCTTTCCCATCCCTCCCTCCAAATTTTCTAATAAATGAGGCTCTACTCTCATTGGCGGCTACTGTTGGGAACCCCTACAAGTTGATATATCAACGAGGAATAAAACCAAACCTAGTTGTGCTAGGGTAAAGGTGGAAGTGGATTTATTGGAAAATTCCCAAAGCGAATTAATATTGGAATAAGAAAACAATCAGGGTAAGTAATTTAAAAATGTATTAGAATCAAACACGAACATGTTCCTAAATACTGTATAAACTGTAAGATTCAGGGGCATAATGAACAGGAGTGCTTTGTCTTACACCCGGATCTACATCCGAAGAGAAAGGAAGAGGAACATCAGGAGGGAGAAGAGAAGTCAGGAGACTAGTTCTAAGGAACAAGTCAAATAGATGGAAGAAGAAGGAAAAGGAACAGAAACAAGGAGTGATGGGTTTCAAACTCAAGATACCAGGAGAAGTGGAAGGGGTAGACAACAAAAGGTATAGAGGAAGGAGCAGAAACGGAATCAAAACTAGGTTCAGAAAGAAGTCCCTGATAAGAATAAATTTGAGGTCTTAAAAGAACGGGAGGGTGAACATGAAGATATTGCAGAGACAATTGAGAAGGAATAGACAGAAGAAAAAGAAAAGGAGGAGAATGACAGTGTACAAATGCCTCTTGCAAACAAAGAAAATCAGGTCACAACAGATACATCACAAGGCCCAGTTACAGCTCACAGAAATTCAAAAAGGTCAGAAGCAGCAGATAAGACAACTTTAGTAGTTTGGAATCCAGAAGGGGTAAAGTCAAAAGTCAATTATCAGGAAGCTGTAGCAGAAATGGAGAGTGATATAAGTCCTAGAAACAGACAAACAATTGATATCACTAGAGACACAGGGGATGAGAGTACAGATTTAGAATAGCTAACAGCAGAGCGGAAGAAAAAAATACAAGAGCAAATAGAGGATGGGGATATTCAAGCAAACATACTCAGTATTATCAGAAAGGAGATTTATCACCTAGAAAAATGGAGGATTTAAAGGTTGGAACTAAAAAAGGTAAGGTTGGGCAGTCTGCCATACATTTACAAGTTCAAACAAAGAGTAGTAGGGAGAGATAATCTATTAGTGATCAATGATTGACAAACTACTCTTTTGGAACATTAGATGTGTTAACACTCAGAATGCTTTTGAAAGGTTAATAGGTCTCAACAGAAGACACCATTATTCTTTTATTGCCTTGATGGAACCATTTCAAGGACCAGAAGAATTGGATCAATACAAGAAAACATTGGGATTTCAACATGCTCTTGCCAATGTCTCCTCAAAGATAGGGTGTTTTGGAGAGAGGACTAGGAAGGACATGAAGATATTGATAGAGTCCAGCAGTTAACAATATCCTTCAAAGGAAATGATATGTCTTTTAAGATAACTTTTGTTTATGCTAGATGTAATGCTTTGGAGAGACTAGAATTATAGAAGATCTTGGAGGATCTGGCTGGTGGTATACAGGAGTCTTAGATAGTAGGAGGGGACTTTAATGTCTCCCTGCATGAGGAGGAAAAGAAAGGAGGATTTCCTTTCTCTCAAAATGAGGCAATGGATATGGTGCAATGTTTCAACAATTATAATCTATTTGAATTGAAGTATACTGGCAGCAACTTCACTTGGTGGAATGGAAGACTAGAAGAGAACTGTATTTTCAAAAGACCAGACAGAGTGATGGTGAATTATGTGCTGTGAGATTACATCACTTTAGACGCTCAAAGCCAAGAAAATAGCATGAACTTAGGTGTGTTTATATGGATATAAGGTACTTTTTCTTTAATTACAGGACAAATAAGTGTTGGAGCAAGAATGTGCAAAAGAAGCCTGAAAGTGTAGAAAATGAGCTAAAGTCACAATGTCAGTTAGAGCTATACGTTGATGGTACGAGCCGTACTGAAAACCGTAAAAAGTTTTAGATGCCTTGATTGTGAAGAATGCAACCTACGACTCTCAGTACGAGCCGTAACACTGGGTCATGGAAATATTCAGAGAAAATTGCACAAAGGCAGACTCCTGATACGGATAGACAGTACGAATCATGGTGGAGAGGTACGAGTAGTACCATCAAAATCATGACAAACTTCAAAAAAACTCAAAGTTCTCAAAGTCAAGTCACGGAAGTAAAGTACGACTCATAGGAAGCATGTACAAGTCGTACCAAGGCCCAACACTTAGCCAAATTTTAGCAAGTCAAGGACTTAGGGATAGCAGG
>JACEIK010001797.1:224006-253538 GCA_018107945.1 Datura stramonium | reverse complement strand
ATTGTCATCTCGCAACCTGGTGTTTGCAAAATTATTGGCACAAATAATACGATTACGGGCACAATTTCCTGATAATCAAATTAAGTCCATTCGCCTTGATCATGCAAGATAGTGAGGATCTTGAACCTCAATCTGACAGAATGTCGACAAAGAAATAATTGGCCAAAATGGCAAGAAGCAATTCAATCAGAATTGAATTCTCTTGTCAAGCATGAAGTTTTTGGACCTATAGCTCAAACACCTAATGGTATTAAGCCTGTTGGCTATAAATGGGTCTTTGTGTGGAAAAAAAAATGAGAAAAATGAAGTACAGAGGTACAAAGCACGCCTTGTTGCACAAGGATTTTCACAAAGGTCTGGTGTCGACTATGAAGAGACATACTCACCAGTTATGGATGCAATAACATTGCGTTATCTTGTTAATTTCACTTTGTCCATGAGAGGCTTGAAATGCATTTGATGGATGTGAATTACGGCTTATCTTTGGATCACTTGATAATGAGATATACATGAAAGTACGAAGGATTTAAAATGCACTGAGAAGCATCGGAAATGTATTCAATTGATTGCAAAGATCATTGTATGGTTTGAAGCAATGCGGGCGCATGTGGTATAGCCGTCTTAGTGAATATTTACCTAAGGAAGGTTATATAAATGATGAGCTACGTGTTTAGTCAAACCACTTTCGCGTAAATTAAAATGAAAAAAAATAGTGTATATTTAACTAAAGAGAGTGACTAACAAGAGTACTTGATTAATTGAAAAGCTTAAAGTAATAAATGTTTCTATAAAAAGAATTTGATTATTAATTTTTTTTAAAAGAAGAAAGAATTCACGTATACATAATAAAATTACACTATTCAATTTATTTTCATATTAAAATATTGTGATGGATAATTAGTTAATTACGATAAATACTGGGTACATATATAAGTTAACAAAATTGTAATTGAATGTCTTAAATGTTAGAACTTTTAATATAGTTCAAATAAGGAAGAATTTAAGAAGTAAAGTTTTAGTCAATTTTAAGATACTAAATATTAGGAGTTCTACTTTTTACAAATTAGTAAAGATCTATAATAATTAAATAACAACTAATTAAAAAATAAATGATAATTTATCTATTTTGTAGAATATTTTAATGAAGGACAAAAAATTCAATCAACATTTATAAGGATCTTCGTGCTTATATCTACAAAGATTATTTTGTAAGTAAATAGGAGTAAAATATTATGCATATATTGAATGTAAGATTAGTTGATCAAAAAAAATTACTAAAAGATTGTTCCACGGGTGGATGTTGTAATGCATTTTCAAACAAAACAAAATTGTTTGAAAAAGAACAATAGAAAATGTGACCGTTGTATTCTGAACTATAGTGTTGTCATTGAACCCAACATCAATCTCATTATTTCTTGGTACAAATTACGATTAACACTATTAATGTCCTTTTATAAGATTTATGATATAATCTTATTTTATTGTAAATATTTATTACTTTTCAATATATAATTATTGAAAAGTATAGCGTAGAAGATGACATTGCCTACAAAATGTAATTTTAATGGTCTCTCTCTCTCTCTCTCTATATATATATATATATATAATATAAAATATTAAATATAGAGTATGATACAAAAAAGATTAATGCTTCTTGATGGCCCAATGTTATAGTCATTTGTTGTACCTTCCTTTGTTCACTTTTTATACTCTTTCACTAATCTAACTCCTATTACTAAGACTTTTATCATCCATTGAGAATCATATACGCCTTAAGTGTTAGCGACATAATTTTGTTCACAATATCGGCACCAGTTACACATTACTGATATTATCTAAAATAAATAGGTGCACAAAAATTATAATTATAACGAAAATAGCTAACCCAATAGCAGTTAGCGTGCCAGATTGGAACCAATGAAGCAAATGATTGACCCATCATATCATGCGAAGAAACAGAAATAATTTTTAATTTTATAAAAAAATTATTTTATGAGATGAAGCAATTACTTTACCTGAATAAATGATCCTTGTGATGTATGAATACATGAAAATAACGATTATAAATAATTAATTGTTTTTAATGAAAATGTAGGAAACAAGTTAAAAGATGTACAAATGATAATGTAAACCAAACTAAAAGAGAGCGTGCGGCTAAGTTAAATTACTTTGGATATAAACAAAATAGCAATTACTATTTACTATTGTGTTTTTTAAATCCACAACATTAAAACAATTTCATAACATGAAAATAAGAAGAAAAAGATAAATTAACACAGAATCATATAAGGTTAGAGATTGAATTAAAAGTGTTGATGAATTTAATTGCTCTGATTATAAATTCTTTATAGATGTGAGAGAATTTATAAATTAAAAATATTTTTAAGTATAATTTATGATTTTGAAGTTTTGAAAATTAATTACTATTAAAAAATAATTTTTGTGGTTTAATTATTTAAGCAATATATATAAAACACATAAATGAAAAAACATAAAAAAAATAAAAAAAATAAAAAAAATAAAAAAAATAAAAAAAATAAAAAAAATAAAAAGTTTCCAAATCAAAAAGGAAAAAGAATCTGTAAATGTTTCTTTTCTTTTTATTTTTTAAATTTTAAGATTTAAAAAATAATAATATTAAAAAAAACAAAAAACCAACCAAAAAAAAATAATTTACGCGTTAATTTTTTTTTCTAAAAAAATTAAAAAAATTAAAAAAATTAAAAAAATTTTTTTATTTTTATAGATTCACGCCATGAGAAGTTATGTCGCAAATGAAAATGCAATACGATAAAATAAAGTAATGAAAATAATTAAAAATAATAATTTTAAGGAATAATTATATAAAAATAGTAAATGACAATTTTATCTATTGTAGTGTCTTTTAATAAAGGCAAAGTTCAATCAACATTTTAGGACCTTCACACTTTTAATATAGTATAAATAAGAGATTGAATTTACCGTAATATCTACAAAGTTGATTATAAAAATTATGAAAATAAAATAAGCAGCAGCAAAAAAAAGAAAAGAAAAAGGAAAAAAGCAGCAGAAAGAAAAATGAAGAAGCAAAGAAGAAAAAAATAATAGAAATAAAAACGAAAAAGAAGAAGAAGCAAAGTGGTTTATTATTTTAGACCAAGTGTCATACAATATGATTTTCCCTTTTGTAATAATATGCAGCAACAAGAAGCCAACTCCATTTTCAAGGTAATTCCATTTAAGTTTGGGAAGTTGTCTTGTATAGTAGCAACTGAGATATGGATATGCACTCTCATGCAGCGTGATGTGTGTTACTTTGTTTTTTAAAGACAACTGAAACTCCACTGTTTACCAGACCAAATCACTCAACATTAACCATGATTAGGCAATAAATACGTATGAAAGACAGATGTCCAACATTCACGGATTTGATATAACCAGTGTGTGATAGTAAAATTTTCCATAAGCTTAACTTTGATGTTAAGATTTATAATTTTATCTTGGTTTTGTATGTGGACAGGAGAATTGTCTTTCCCTTGGAAAACTCAGTTCTTGTATAACATATTGACATTCTTTACAGAATTGTGTCCCCACAGGCCACAGCAAGTTTGGGACTTGCTAGGAGAAGGAAGTTCAGAGATCAGACACTAATAACTTCAGGTCAAAAGAATCTTATTACCAGATCTAAACCAATAGGACTAAGCACCAACCTCATGGAGTATGCAATAGGAATTCTTGGTGTTTTACTGAATTGCAACATCAGTTGCTGTATAACAAGGGGGGTAACATAACAACACTTTCAGGTCAGTGCTGCAGAAACATCAATAGACCCACACAAGCAACGCTAGCACAGACACTAAATTACCCTGGCACTTTGGGTAACAAGTGCAACACTTTCAGACACCACTGTCATAGTTATAACAAGTAACACTGTCCCAAAATTGCAAATTTATAACCATTTATCCACAATCCCCAGAATCATTCTTACATCACTAATTTCCATACAGAAGTTATAATTAAGCGATGCTAATCTGCATATAAGCTAATTATGTGTCGAGCAGGGATGTCTAGGCGCATAATCAACTTTAGAAGGTGCCCACTTAATGACTACGGCTAAGATTAAGCTGTTTACTAAGCTTTGTACATTGTAGATCTGAAGATTTAGGCCCTGTGGGGGGTAAATGATAAGGTTTATATTTACCTTTATGGTCTAACGTTCAGATTCTCACACTAGAATAATTAAAATCTTGATGTCAACCGTTAAGTGTGATCCAAGTGAACCATAAATCGCAATCCATTCAAGAACTATAACAGAAGCATTGTCACCAGCCCAGGACACATCGCACCAGATTCCTAGCCCTCCCGTCACCTCTACAAAGTACTAAGCCCTCAATAACATCAGCTTCGACTGTGAAAAACATTAATAAGTAGTAAAATTTTGCATATGAAATTACATTAAGAAGCATGAAAAAACAATTCTGATTGCTTGAACCAATTAACCAGAAAGCAAAATATTGAAGGGGTGTAAGAGGAAAAGGCTCAAGCAATCTCAATATTAAGCATGTGTGAGAACACCAATTCCTCAAAACGAAAAGCTCCATTCAACCAGAACATGTTGAAACTTTGAAGTATTATCATCCAGTTCCAAATTATTCCACATCTCAGTTACTACATATAACTTTTTTTTCTAAAAAAAACGAGAACTAGAGAGAAGCATCAATTGCCCCAAAAGTCGGCAGACCTCACCTAACAATCTAACCATTTTAGAGCAGTTAGCCTCTTTTGCTTCACATCTACCTCAAGAATATAATCAGATTTATTTCAAACACCTCAGCATCATCTGCAGCTGAGCTGACAGAACCACTACACTGTCCACCTATATGATCATCAGATGCCTAACGACTCGTTGTTTTGCTTCTCGCGTGCAATATCGAGGAAAAATGCAGTCAACATAGTCTCATAATTTGGCATTTAGCATAGCCAGGGAAAGTAATTGATATCAATGACAAGATATCTGTTTCCAACTTTATTATCCCTTATCATATCGAAGTTAAAAAGATGCAGCTTCAAGCATCCCTCAACTGATTAGCCACATCTGTCACAAATCTAGACAGGCATCACAGCCTTCTCAATCAGCTCAGCAAAACTGTCATCATTCTGATCTTGAGCAGTCAAGTTAGATATCTGTGAGAAAGATATCAAATTCTCTAATGTCCCCAATTTCTCCTCGGAATATCCAGGCAATGACCTCCTCTTCACACATTTCACATGCTCCCCAGCTACATAAACCTTGAAAATAACTCCCCCATGGTTCACAAATTCCTGTAAAACAATTGGGGTTTCATCACTGTAACCCTTCTGGTTTCAAAACCAAAGACATTTGATGAGAATCGGCAGTGCCGTTGGCAATCAACAGCTTAGCAATGACGAAATGCAACCCTTGACGAGTGATAGCGTCTAAGAGGGATTCCGAATTTTCTTCAACGAAAATCTGAATAGGGATTCCGATATTTTCGTCTCCTCCAGTGATTTTCAATTCGTTAACGACTTCGAGCATTGAGATTCGATTGTGAAGCTTTTCAGTAGCGTCGATGGGATCTACAATGATGGTGGTTGGGTTCCGAAGGGAGAATTCTTCTAACTGTTTCCTCCATTCTGGACCATAAAGCTTGTGGAAAATACAATCAAAGGGACCTTGTTCGATTAATGGCTTATTCAGATAGATGGGGAATAGATCAATACCTTTTTGTTGGGCATGATTGATGAGTGAATCTTGAATAAAGCTGGAAACTTTCTTTGGTGCGAGTACGTAAGCAAAACGGAAATCTCCTTTCAGACATAGCTGTTTATGGAATAGAACGAGAGATGAAAGCAAGAAAATGTTGAAGAGAGGGATTTTGATTTTCAATTTTGGGAGGCAGAGATTCGTTTTACTAGTGTTTCTGGGAAAGAGCAAAAGTGTAGTGGGACGCGTGGCACGTTGGACTAAAGCCACCCCAAGTGGCATTTGATTCATTTGACTCAATTTCCTAGTACTCCACCGCCCAAAGTTTGATTGGACACGAACTTAAAACAGAAAGTACAAGTTCTAAGTTTGTCATTTAACCGAATAAGTGAAAACTACATAGAATATTTTATTTTATTAATTTAAATATTAAATAAAATTAAAATATCAATATTAATATATGCTAGCTATTATTATTTTATATAATTAATATTTAATTATTTTTTATTTGCATGAATAATTAAGAAAAAGAAGATTTTAAGTAATGATTACAAAAATATCGATATATATGGTAGTTATAACTATTATTCATTGAATTTTTAATTATCTCTTATTTGTAATACACATAATTCTAAAAATTATTTATTAGGTTAATTTTTTTCTTGGTTTGAATATCTATAAATTAGGAGTAATAATTTTTCATATTCATTTTTTTAAAAAAAATTAAACGTGTGATTTCTTTCTTCTTAAATAATTTCTATAATTATCTACGCTACGAGGGGATAATTAAGAATTATATGGATAATAGTGATAACTCTCAATATATCACGTATCTACTTTATGATTAATAATTTTTCATATCCATTTTATTTAAGAAATTTATTTACGTTTTCTTTACGCTAAAGTAATTTGTTTCCTTCCACAATACTCATCTCAATATAACATAAACTCTTGGTATACATTATGATTAAAATTTTAATTTTTAATTTTTAAGTTAACTTCCATTTTAAAAATCTAAAATGTTTTAATTTTTTTCTCAATTTATTTTGTGGTTAATCCAATTTGTATTTCCTTGTTGGTTTAATAGTTGATAATTTCTTTATATATTGGTATATCTTATTTGTAAAACTTCAAATTAAATTTATTTTTGAGTTGCTTATTTTCATATGTGATAATTTATTATAGTTATTTATAATTTATTTAGAAGTTGATATTAAATATTTTTTATAAACCGAGTCTTTTTATTTAACCACTAACATCTTTCAAATATTTGCAAAATGGTTAGAAATTGTTAATACATTATTTTTTTGGATTTAAGTTCTATTTTTATGAATCTGTATTTTATTTGTTGATTTATTAGTTGACAAGTTGTTTACATATTAGGTGGTATAAATTATGGTTAAATTTTTTTATTTTTTTTATTTTTTTTATTTTTTTTATTTTTTTTATTTTTTTTATTTTTTTTATTTTTTTTATTTTTTTTATTTTTTTTATATATGTTCTTTTAATTATTTTTTGTCTTATTTTGATATGTTGGTATATTTTTTTAAGTTTATATAATATTGATTTATGTTATAAGCTGTTTATTTTTTGATTTGTTGATTTATTGATAGTTAAATTGTATACATATTGGTTATAACTAAATATTTAAAAAAAGAAAAAAATATATTAATTGGCTCATTTAAATGTTGTGATCGCGCGAGTAAGCGAAAACACACGATTATGGCGTGAAGTATCGAAAGTAAAGGAAACGCTTTGCGCGGCAGCGCAGAAAAAATTTAATTATATTATAAAAATATAATTTTGATTTTGCTTTGTTGACGAGGAAAAAGTTGACAAGTTTTGTTAGGAATCACATAGATTAGATATGGGATATGTCAAAAAATATAATAAATAAATATAATATATTTTTTTCTTGGCATAAATATCTACAAATTAGGAGTAATAATTTTCATAATCATACTTTATCTTTTTATAAAAACTAAATTCGATAGTCTAGATAAATATTTTATTGTTATAATTTAAAAACATGAAACTATTAATATTTCTTATAATTATCTCTCTGATTTGTATATTTATATTTTTCTCTAATCTTTTGAAGTTCACAATTGTGGGTCCCTTTCGAATTTGTTAATTATGTGGGAAAATTATATTAAATATTTAATTTAAAATTTATTTTATAAAGAAATCAAGTTTTAAACACATATATTACTTATTTTTTAATAAAATCTATATTTGGAGATCGATTTTTTAGCGAAAATAAAATTTGAAGAATATTATAAATTTTATTAATTTTGTAGGTTTATAATTTTGATAATTACAGAATTAATGTTGAATTGGGTGTCCTTTAATTTTATTTTATTTGTGAATTCAATCTATCCGACATAAAAAATTTAATTTATTTTATCATATTATTATTTTTTATAATAAATATAATTGAATGATTTTATAAAAATTCTTAAATTAAATAATTTTATCAATATAAAAAATAAAATTAAATAACTTCAGTACACAATTTTTGATAATTGAGATATTTACTCAATAAATTTTAAAATATTTATGAAGTTAAAGTTAAAGATAAAATTAATTAATATTAAAATAAAATTTTAAAATATAAAAAGAGAACATTTTCAAAACTGATTTAAAAAGACAAAGAGTACCACGTAAAATAAAATTAAATATAGAAAAGGTTGATATGATAAATGAGAATTTTTGATTAAAATAAGTTATAATTTAAATTAATTCTTCAAATAATATATTTTAAAAAATTTAGAAACTAGAAGAAATGTACTTGGTAGTAGCGTATTAGGTAAAAAAATAATTTAAAACGTAAAAATTAATATTTTTAAACATAAAAAATATACGGAGTCGTCTTATACCTAAAAATTCTTTGGAGTTACTAATTATTATGCCTTATTATTAAATAATGTATTACGACAATGTCATGATATCAAACTATTGAATTTTGTAGCAAAATTTCACTTTTAAAGTTTAAACTTCTCTATTCTTAGAGTTGACGTAAAATTAATATTCACTGACCAACTTTTTGCACTATAATTTTGAAATATAATAATTATTATAGAATTTTAAATTTCACAAGTTAAATTTTATATCAAATAAAAATTAGCTACGAAATTTAATTATAATTAAAAAATTAATATTTAAATTCATAATTTTACAATTATAATAATTGAAGAATAACTATTTATGAATTTTATCTAAATTTAAATTTAAAAATTAATTAAAAATTAATAATATTATTATATTAATCTTAATATTAAATTTTACAAAAAATCAGGTAGAGTTTTTTCTGTTTTTAAATTTTTTAAAACTAAAACAAAGAAATAAACATAAAATGTAACTGGAAGTTACGTTTTATGTTTAACGCCGTCAACCTTGGTTAAATATTATTTGCAATACATTACTGTCAAGTATGTTTCTTCTAATTTAAATTTAAAAATTTTTAAAAAATATATTATTCTGATAAATTTATTTAAATTATAACTTATTTTAATAAAAAATTCTGGTAAATAATGAAAAAAAGTGGCTAAGTTTACAGAGAGTAATATATTAGTAACATTTACCACTAATACAGTTGTTCATCATATATTTGATCTATTGAAAAACGACAAATTTTTATTTGAGGTTATATTTCATATAAAAGATATACTTTTTTAATAAATTGTGTGCCTAAGTAGTTTCATCGTTAATTTTACTTATCTATTATATTAAAAATATATTTTTATTAATTATTCTTTATATATCAAGAGAAATATATATATATATATATATATATATATTTATTTATTTATTTTATATTAATTACTAAACACTCATTTAATATAAATATTGTGATAAAACTTATTATTTTAAGAAAGCATTACATTATTGGATAAGTAAAAGTGAGCAGCGGGAGTATTATGTAGAGTGCCAACTAAATAAAATTAGGGTAAAGCACTTTTGCGCGACCAATCAAATGTATATTAGTCATATAAATTACTAAAAAAAAATTAACTACATTGTATTATTCATTATGAGATTTTATGTTGATATTATCTGGCAAATACAAACGACCCTTAACTTTAAATTGCAATTTGCCATAGTAAATCAACTTATTACATCCTCAAATTTCAGCTGTTTGTTTTACTAGTCCTGGACTTAACAATGTCAATTAAATCTAGCACCACATAAGAGGAAGGTTGAATCTATAACTTTTTGCTATTCTGACAAAAAAAGAGAGTATATATCTAAGCTTGTCCTAGTAAAGATTTGTATTTCAAAGAGAAAATTAGTGGACACTTGCTCATAATATAACCTCAATAGTTTAACTAAGAGATAGATGTTGAAACCAGGTGCAATTCAGAAACCAAATATATAGACAACAAAGCTGAAAAAATGGTGGCAAATGTAAAGGAATAATCCTAACATGACAAATTGTAATTGAGAATTAAAACCCCCCAAAATAATAAGAACAGAAAACTAAAAGATACAACTTTTTTTCTTATGTAAGCCCCTATATGAAAATAATAAAAATATTTTTAATTTTTTTAGAAAAAAAAATTTTAAGCAAGCATTTCAGTCCAAATGCTTACTCTTACCAGTAGACCTCTCAGTTACTTCTGGCTGCTAATGCTTTTCTTTTTCAGTAGACTTCCAAATTTATGAAACAAAGGTTTCTTCTTCTTCTCATTTTGCTGCTTAATAGGAGATGTATCACCATTCTCATAGCTCTCTTCACCGTTAGCCTTTGACTCTGATTTTTCTTCTTGTTCTGCCTCTTTCTCAGCATTTTATGCTCACCTTTTGCCATATTATTATCTTCCTTTGCTTTGTTCTCAGTTCATTTTAGAATTCCATTTGAATTATCTGCAGCTTTAGATACCTTAAGATCAGTTTCATCATGTGAGGTGATTTTGACTTCTTCAGGTTTATTTTCCACAGGTTGCTCAGATTGATAAGGTGGAAGTTCCATCTTAGGCTTCTCTATTTGATCAGAGAATGTCACTACTTTTGGGAGCATTTCGTAGGCTTTCGCTATCAAACTCAACCACTTGCTTGAGTTCATTTTTGACAAATGATTCTTCAAGCAACATGGACAACTCCTCAACTTTCTTCAAAGATGCAGCTTCTCTACTTCAGGCTCCTCATTTTGCGAACAATATTCTGCACTTCTTTTTCTTTGTCCATTAAACGTTCCTGCAATCTCATGCTCTCATTCTTTGATTCACCAAGGACCTCCTTTAAATAAGTCACCTCAGATTTAGATTTCCTTAGGGAATTTTTCAAATTAGCTTGTTCATCTTTTTTTGCACAAACTTCTTCCTCAGAATCTTTTAGCAGATTTACCAATCGGTTTATTTCTTTTCCATTGATGCATTTCTTCTTCAGTTTTATTCATGCAACTCATCAGATGAAGCTCCTTTTTCTCCCCACTCAGCCTTCCATTTCTCTAGCCCATCTTTAAGTTATTCAATGAATTGGTAAGGTCATCAAGTTTCTCTTTTGCTTCATCAAGCATGCTTTCGTACTTTTCCTCTGTTGCTTTCAATACCAACTTCAAATCTTCAAGCTGTGTTTTCATAACGTTCATGTTCAGCTTTGTTAGACAACAGCTTTCTCTTTGGCTTCTCTTGCCTCCTGAAAAACCTCATGCAAAGCTGATGCCAAACTTTCCATTGCCTTCTTACTTTTTCTTCCTCCTCCCTGGAGCTTTCCAAATCACTTACCAGAGTCTGTTGTTTTCTTCTAACAGGGTCTGAACACTGGCTGCTGCTAGTTTCTCGTTCTCCATAGCCTGAATCTTCTCCTCCTTCACTGAGTCAAGATCAGACATAAGAGAGTCTACCTTCTTTCTCAACTCAGACGCCTCTTCCCTGGCCGTTTGAGCGTCATGTTCTGATTCCTCACGATCGCGTTTCTGCCTCGCCATTGACATCTCCAGTATGCCTACCTTCTCCTTGAGATGTGCAATCTCAGATTCTGCATCATGGACCAGATCATTGCTCGCTTCCAGTTGTTTCATGACCGACTCAAGAGTTGCTGATGCAGATCTCTCTAAATGGTGTGCTTCCTCAGCCTGAGCATCGAGTTCTTCAACCTTCTTCTTCCACTCCTCCAATACATTATGCGCATAATATTCA
Organism: Datura stramonium; assembly: GCA_018107945.1. NCBI lineage: Eukaryota > Viridiplantae > Streptophyta > Magnoliopsida > Solanales > Solanaceae > Datura > Datura stramonium. Next base: position 241,694 of record JACEIK010001797.1, on the reverse strand, counting down.
GCCATCTTAGCAGCCTCCAAATCAACATTAAGCTGCTTCATGATAGCTTCTTTTTTCTACCAATTTAGCTTCGCCTTTTGCTTTCTGAGTTCTTCTTTTAGTGTCTCTATCTCAAGTTTCAGATCTTCCACCAGCTTATTCTTCGCATTAATCTCCGTTTCGTTCCAGAGATCCAAGATATCAAGTAAAGATTTCAATCTCACTAACTCAGCTGAGAGGATTTCCACGTTCTCTGCATGAGTTTCAGCAATTTTGCGGCATCTCAGCATTGCTAAGTGCCTTATTTTGGCCTCACAAGCCGCTAGCCAATTCACGCTTTACCGCGTTGAAGTTCCTGTGTAGCAGAGAGGAGAGCAACCACATCCACAGCATGTTGGTTCCTCACAGCTTCGACTTCCTTCTGCCATTCCTCTTCTTTCTTTTGAGCAGCTTCAATCCCCACCTGTTCCATCTCAACAGCGCGGAATGTTTCAATTTCAGAGTTCTCTTCAGCTTGCTTTCGAGCTACCAAAGCTTCTCTCAGCTTCTCATTAGCTTCCTCAGCCAATTTCTGAGCTTCCTTCACCTCTTCAAGAGCTTACTTTTTCCTTTTCAACCAAAGCCAACATCTCCTTGGCCTTTGCCAAGATCTTCTCGAGCAACATTTAATTCAGCTTGCAGTTCTGATGGCTTCAGGATCCGTGTTGGCTTTCTCTGATAGAGATTAAAATCAAACAAGTAATGTAAATCAGAATGCATAAGTTATAGAAGACAAAAACGTTCCATTGAGACCCAACTATAAATTTAAAATTTCTTGAAGAACTTTCTTGATTTTGATGAAGACTAAAAAACTTTTGCTGCATCCATATTGTAATCCAACAGACATTTAGAATCTGAGCCTTGTTAGACAAATGCTCACAGCACTTGACCAAGGCAATGCAACTCAAATTACATCTCCTTACACACATAACACCACATGGATTTTGAGAAACTCACATCAGGTAGGGTACTGATCTTAGAGGATCTTACCGTTCCACTGAAACTAGAAGTAATAGCAGATCTCACAGACTTATCAACTGAACGATGCGAATTCTGCAAGGGAAGGTGAATCAACATCAGATTTAGCTACTCCCCTGCTCACTCTACTGATCCGCGGAGTTACTGGTGTTGAGTTGCTAGGAGTTCCATTTGGAGTTGATCTGGTGCAAGATCAAATATGCAACAATTGAGTAAAACAGATACTCAAAACAATTCAAAAAACGCAAGATCACAAGATCAACCCCTTTCCCCCCACCTCCACAGCATGCAGAATTAGTAATTTGCAAAGGAAATTAGAATGATCAAGCCAAAGATGAAACTTTTTCTCAAAATACAGCACAAACCTATCATTTTTCTCCTTATTTTTGTCTTCTTTTAACTTTTTTCCCAGCATTAGCAAGAAAGAAGCGGGTGCACCAGAAAATTAGGCCAAAGTGAGGGCAATTTTAGATCCTTAGATCAAACCAGATAACCATAGCAATCTCACAAGATAATGATCCAGCAAATAAGAAGCCAATCAAGCATATCCAGGCAAACATTCAAACACAAGATGCATAAAATCACGGAAAAGGTAATTTAATAAAAGAAATTACTTCCCATAAAAGGGCCGAAAAAACAATACAGCGATTACGTACATGATACAATTACCCACAAAAAGAAAAGAAAAAAACCCCACATCAGATCCATCAGCACTTACTTGGATTTAGTGGACATTTTGGCTGTGGAAGGCGGATTTTGCCAGCTGACAAGAAGGGAAGACTTGCTGTTAATTTGCTAACATTGTCTTCGTGACAAAGAAAAAAATGCAAAGAGTGAGACAAGTAAATAATAAAAAAAAACTTTTGTATCAAGATAGCACAGCAGTGATACTACTAGAATGAATACATGGTTAGAACAAATGGAATAAAGGGAAGAATTCTTTTAGGGAGAAAATTGTTTAAGGTTGGTGATCCATCTACCTCCAGAGTGGCCATATTACATCAGTTACTGCTTTTTCTATATCAGTTTGCAGCTTTTGAATTGCCAGGAGGACTGCCCTTGCTGGTTTCAAGAAAAAAAATGGCAAGAAAAGGGGCATTTTCTTTTCAGGCGATAAAGGAGGAGAATGGGTCAGGCAGGTTTGCTGTTGTTTTCAGATGGTCTATTTTTGAATAATGCTTACTTTTCTTTTACAGAAAGGAAAAGGATAGTCTTCCTGAGGAGGTAACCAACTTTATTCATTAATCAATAATCATCGATCACCTCTCTTCAAGAATATTTCTCATCAATCTTTTGACTCTTTTAAGTTAAACTGATACAATTATGTTGATACGATGGGACCTTGTTCATGTCCCTACAACAAAACAAATAAAGAGCTCTTTTGGATTAGCTCATTAATATTAAAGTTCGGTTTATATTGATAAATACTTTTTAATTGAGCGTACGAATATATGATAAAGTATTCATATTAGATATTTTTGCTTTATATTTTGGAAAGTTTCTACACGCGTTCAAAAGCACTCATTATATATGCTTAATCATATAAAATATGTCTCCTCCTATAATCATACACATCAACATTAAATGGAAACTTGCGTGAGGTTTCGACTTATATTATTGAGGTCAGTAAGTGCCAATGAAAAGATGTGATATAATTTAATAGTTAACTTATCTACGTATATAAGGAGTTTAAAAATTCATATAAAAGTTTTTTTAAAATTTTGAATAGAAAGTGTTTAATAAAAATGCTTTATCATGTGTTTAAGTATTTAATCGAGACATAATGTAGTTCTATTGTCTACATAAAATTTAGTACAAGTTTAATAGGTTGTCTAAGTATTCTGCTAATATTAAATGTTGAAATAAAATTTGTAAATAAATAATTAAGTATTTAAATAAAGAGATTCGAAATTGATAATAAGTGGTGTTGAAATTACTTCTTTTTGTGAAATGCCTAAAATGTTATTGGCTATTTACAAAAACTAACAAAATTTTCAGCGTGATCTGATGGGAGAGCAGAGAAGATAGGGTGCACATCTTCCGTGAATATTATTAAAGCTATTTACATCAAAAATTATTTTTCGTTTGAAATAAGTGGTGTTTTAATTTTTTTATTTTTTTTGAAAAAATTAATTGAGGTAATATTAATTCATTAAAATCGTAATTGTGAATTTTTACACCCTGTAAGTTTCTAAGGTTTATACTACGTCGTTTTATGTTTTTTTTTAAAGATATTTATTAAGGGTTAGTTGGTAAAATTACATTTTACTTTCTAGTATTGAGCCCAAATTAAAAACACCACTTATTTTGAAATGAAAGAAGTAATAAACTTTAAGCATCTGATGAGAGAGCATATGAAAATGGAGATTACAAATCTTGTGTGATTTAACGGGGCGAATCACAGGATTTCTAGAATATGGTTGCACCACTAAAAAAAAAAAGAAAGAAAAAAATATATTGAAAATGAGAAGTGATCAAAATATTCGAGGTAAATAAGCTGATACTTTGTCAGTCATCATCCCAGCGCCCTTAGCATGTATGCGGCCCATATAATATATATAAACTTTAAAATATATATATATATATATATTTTGAAAGACAACGAATTCACATGCCACATAATTTATACATAAAATCGCCTACCGTGTGAACCTCTGTAGCTCAGGTTAGGCATATGGATTCATAATTTTCATACTGCACAACTGATGTAATTAGTTTTCTCTGTTGGAAGCTCATTCTTTATAGCACCTTTTCTAGGGAAAATAGTTGTGGAAATGAGTGCTCTTTTGGTATATTATTTTATTGTTAATGATACATTTACAAGATTATTTAAAAAATTAATAAATTTAAAAAAAAGTTACGAACTTCGTTTCACTATTTTGTTTTTTTAAATAAAATGCAAACATATATTTAATTTTTTCAACTAATTTTTCACGCACAGATTTTCCAATTTTCACAATTTTTTATCTGAGTGAAATCTTGTCCAAAGAAGAAGTAAAAAGAAATTCTTTTTCCAAAACAATTGCCTTGCTTTCATCCCTTTTATATTTCTTTTTGTAGAAATATTTATTGTTCTTTAAAGCAAAACAAAACATAAAATTATTTATCCAAAAAATCAAATCTTAACACTCACTTAAAACAAATTAGTACTTCAGATAATTTATTTTATATGATACTATTATTATTTGACGAGTTAAGGTATTTTCTAAAGTACAACATCTTCATGCATTATGTAAATAATTTTTAAAAAAAATGTAAAATATGTTTTTAAAAGACTAAATTTTCAATTAGGATTGAGGTTTATTTGGTGTGAATTCAACTAATCGTAGCCCTAAAAAGAGGGTAAATTGCATCGGGTGGGAAAAAAGATCAACCCCTCGAAACTTTGTAAAATAGATAGAGCAAATAAATGAGTGAAGGGTCAAGAGTACAAAAGTATTCAGTATTTTGAATTTTCTATTGAGTTATTGGGTATTTATTTATTTTAATTATTATTAAATATTTATTAAAATATACTTTTCAACTTGTAAATTCTTTTCATTTACATTTTGCAAATATCGTAGATTACGGTTGAAAAAGAGGTCAAAGATCAACAGATATTTTAAGTGTGTTCGATAAATATTTGATAATAAATTAAATAAAAAACTCACGTACGTCATAATTCAGAAGGCACCGAAAAATCGTAAATCTTATGATAGTTCGAGATAAGATTTTATTTGTTTTTGATAGATTAGAACATTTAAATTTAAATACGCATCCCCAAATAATTAAGATATTGTCTTGAATTTAAACAAAGAAATACATATTTATAAATTGGTCGGGGTGGGTGGAGTGGGCCAGGGGTAAGGTTGAGGTATGGTGGGTGGTGCGGTGGGCGAGGGGGTTGAGGGGTTGGGGTAGGAGGTGATGGGGTAGGAAATGAATTGAGTGATTGTAAAAGTGAAATAGAAAATGCGACTTATTTGCTCTAATTTCGTTATCACAGTAAAAGTGGAAATAGAAAATGCGACTTATTTGCTCTAATTTCGTTATCACAATTATTTTTTTAATATTTCAAGACAAAATAACTCTCAAAATTTTTAATCAAATAACCACAAGAAAATAAGATAAACATTTTTCGAAAATATATTTTCCTTTGGCACGCAACACAGCGTTTACTGTTTTCACCCTTCCTTCTAAATAAATCCCTATTTAGACAATCTATCATCTGGCCGGAAATTGTCCGCATTACAGTGACATAGCTATTTTGAGGAGATAAGGGCCAATGAGTTGACGACCCACCACCACCGCTCTTCCTTTTTCCTCTCATTTTCTTCAGCAAAAGTGGTTAACCTTAATCTGATCTCTGTTAAATCCAATTTACTCCTGAGATTCTGTTTTAGTTAACTGTTTCTACACTTGCTATCTTGAATTCCCTAATTTGTGTAGTGTTTCCTTTCTATATAGCTGCTGTTTTCCATCTGGGTTTGCTGGGTTTTCTTTCTTTTCCTGTTACTAATTAATAAGAGCTAGGGTTTTTTAATTGGCAATGTATTTTAGCACGAGTTGATCAATCTTGTTTAATTACTTGTTGTACTTCACTTATTCTATTTGCAATTTGAATTAGGGCATGTTCGATTATTAAAAGTTTTCATCGTTCTGTAGCTATTCCCCCACTAAAGGAGCAATTTTGGTTTTCTGTAACAATTAAGTGAAAAAGGTAGGATTTTTAGCTTCCAACTCCTTATTGTCAAGAGAAAGGTTTCTAAATTTAGTTACTTTTTCGTTTCTTTTCCTTCCTGGCCAATATGTGGGTTGGGATGTTTTTGTGGGTCTGAGGTTCCTGCTTTCTCATTCTCTTGGTTAGTATATTTGTTGAGGAATAGCTGTCAGTGTGTAAATCTTCTCGCTCATAGTTTGAGATTTCTTGTTTTTGTATGTCATGTTACTCCATTTTATCCGTTTTGGGAATTGAACATCTTGGGTCGTCAGATCTGCCGTTTTAATGGATTTTACGGGAGAAGCTGGTTTTGCTGGAGGGAATGTGATTCCAGATTCCACAGCCAATAGTGGTGGTTTTGACAGTTGGGGTCCTAATTTTTCTGACCAGGCAGTTTGGGCTACTGAGGATGATTACAGAGCCTGGAATGCTGGTCCCTTTTCTGAAACCCCTTCCAATTCAGGTCAGGATGGTAGACACTCACAAAACCGGTCCGGGAGTGAGCCTCCCAGCAAGAAGTCGAGGAATGTGCAGGATTCAGATGCCCGCGTTATAGTTACCAGTAGCTCTAAGGCAATCGGAAAGATGTTCTTTAAAACTAAATTGTGTTGTAAGTTCCGCGCCGGTGTCTGCCCCTATATTACTAATTGTAACTTTGCTCATGGAATAGAGGAGCTTCGCAAACCACCTCCTAATTGGCAGGAGATAGTAGCTGCACATGAAAGTGAACGGGGAGTAATGGTGGAACTGAGAGAAGAACACCAGATACCAATATTGAGCTCTCCTGATTTGCGTGGGGAGTCTCAAAGGTCCTCTAAAGGGAGGCACTGCAAGAAGTTCTACACTGAAGAGGGATGTCCTTATGGAGATAGTTGCACTTTCCTTCATGATGAACAATCGCGGTCTAGAGAGAGTGTTGCAATAAGTGTGACTCCAACTGTTGGTGGATTTGGAAATAATGCTACTGGAGCAGCCCAAAAGCCTTCAAACTGGAAGACAAGAATTTGTAATAAGTGGGAGACTACTGGTTATTGCCCGTTTGGCAGCAAGTGTCATTTTGCTCATGGTGCGGCAGGTATGGATATAACTTTTTGCTTATTTCTGGTGTAGGGAGATATGATATCAATGTATACAATGAGATTGCTGAAGATTGAATGATTTATGATTGATTTGGCTTGCTGGAATTGTTGATCTGCTTGGTTAAATTTTGTTTAGGTGAAAATACAAGTGGATAAGTGTATTAAGGTTCCCTTTATCTTTTATTGTGGACATCAGTTTACCATATCATCTATCAATGTTTACAATAAGATTGCTTGAGATTGATAATTTGTTATTGATTTTGGCTTGCTGGCATCTGCTTGGTTAAATTTCATTTAGGTGAAAATGCATGTTGGTAAGTGTATTAAGGTTCCTTTATCGTTTACGGTGCGCAGAGACTTACCTTACCATCTTAAAGTCTAATTGGAAACTTGAAAATTAGACAAGCTGAAAATACCCAGTAAAGATACTGAAATTTCTTTTTATATAGGATGACTTCAATACTTGTGAAAGTAGCCTAACTCATCGATTGTAAGGATTTCATATAGCAGTTTACTAGATGGCACCAGATTTTACTTCGCCTGTTGGGTTTCAGTTTCATGTAAACCTGTGTCTTAGTACTCTATGATGCCATATGCAATAGAGCAATTATCCATATTAATTAAGATTGGTATATTGAGACAATTGATCAAACATCTCTCGAGTCTCTTACTTTGCCCCTGATTAAAATGGAGAACTAACTTTAGATGACATGCTTATTAGCTTTTGTGCGTAGCATTCATTTTGTTATGCACACAATAATGAGGTGGCATCAAATTTGTTTGAAGCCATTTGTTTTGAAGCAACTCAAAAGCAGCATCTAGAAAGTGAAATGTCTTCAAAGAGTAGAAGAGTAAAATTCTGAAGAGATTTCTAGTTGTTATGCTCACCAATACTTTCCCACCACTTCTATCTCCTGGTCTGTTGAAGCCATGCTAGCAAAACCCCTTTTAAACTCTGATGACACCAAGGTAAACATTTATCCCTCTTGTATGTGCTATACCTATGAGAATCTCACAACCTACGAGGCAATATTCAGAGATTGTTGAGAATTTGTTGGAAAGGAAATTAGAGAATGTGCTTTTCTACAATCCATTGGTTGGATAGATGGAAGATAAGTTTTTTTTCATGGGTATGATTGAAGGGAGTTCTATTCTAGGTTCACTGGGAAATGTCATTGATGTTATGATTTTAGTTACTTGCTATAAGTTATCTGTCTTACTCGGGTTTGCCATATCAATGAACCCAATTTTTCTTGTTCTCGACTGGTCTGCTTAATAACTACACTCACTCTCATCATTATCCTTCTCTTTATCGATGCCTCTATAGATGAGGTCATCTGTTGAATGGCATCACATAACAACCTCATTGCATTTTTTATATATATGGTTAGAATGTTTGGTGAATATGTATGACTGTACATGGACTAAGGCTTTAAATACTTTGTCAAGGGATAAAATACGACTTTACAACTATTATGCCCTTTATTTTTGCTCTTTCATAGAGAACCATATAATTTTAAGGCTCTTTACTTTTTGGTATACTTCTCCTGTCAGGTGTTCTTCTTCACAACATAAATAAAATATTACACCATCCTTATGGGTCTTACTTTTCTTTTTAATTTGTTTAAAAAAGAATATCACTTCTATATCTAGTAACTCTTTAATTCTAACATCCCACATGACATGTTTAAGATCACAAGATTCAGAGAATACTTTGGTGTATTATACACATCTTAATTTAAGACCACAAACTTCAAAAGTCTTCCTTATTTTTTGAACTTCTTGTCCAATCAAACTAAGACACAGAGAAAACAGAGAACTTACATTATCGAAGAATAAAGAGGAAATATTGAGTTAGCATATGCCTATCCAAAAACTAGATAAAATGAATGGTAACTCCAAATGGTATGTAATTTTCTATACTCTATGTTGATGCTATTCATTGGTATATAGGTATTTAGGATGAAATTGAATTTCTTTTCCTTTTGTATAAGTTGGATGAAATTGAGAGAAAGGAGTGCCTCCTCCTAGGGATTAGCTCAATTGGCAAAAATTGAGGGACTTGTGTCTTAGGTCAGAAGTTCGAGCCTTGCGTCAAGTTAACTAAGTCCAGTATTCGAGTGAAGAAAGGTAGAGGGGTGGCCCCATCATCCCCGAGTTGCAGATGCTGTGGTTGGCTCCGGATAGATTTGTCATTCATCAAAAAAAATTGGGGAACGGAGTTTATAACCTAGTGGAAAGGGCTCTCCACCTGCAACCACGATTGCTGGATTCGAGTTGCAAGACCAAAGTGGGAAAAAGTCATTGTTTGGCTCCCGGATGGTGAGGTGGGGTTTGTTTGAGGTGGGGTTTGTTTGAGGTGGGGTTTGTTATATACAACAAAACAAAAAAAAAGGAAAGACCATGAAATTGAATTTCTGAATCTTGTTATTTGGTCGATGTGCCAACGAGGACTATGAAATGAAGATGTCAAAGAACTAAAGTCGTTAGAAGGGCTGAGGAGGTTGATTGGAAGTTTGCAAAGAGTCATAAGACCTTGGATGTAGAAGAATCGAATTACAGCATAAATTGTGAACATCCTAGTGATTTGTGTATTCTGGTGAGCATGCTAAGTAATAACGATTACAGTTTTCCAGGTAATGTTATTTTTGAAAGGAAGAAGAAGATAGAAATGTACTGGAACTTGGTGGTGTACATTTTTATGTTAATATTTTCATGTGCAATAGGAAGAGCCTCTTAGATATCAACTTCATAAATTTCACTAAATTGTGGACATAAATCATGGCAATGGATTTTGCTACTAAAAGAAACTTTAGTGTCAGGGAAGCAGTTGAATGTTGACTAATAGTTGGAACTCTTCTAGCTTCCTGGTTTTGCAGCAGAGAAACCTGCAAGAGATATTATGGTTTAGGGTAAATATAATCTGCATGATTTGTAAGACCTATATGCTAAGACTTAAAATGTGCAATTGTTTGGCCATCTCTCAGTTAATTATTCAGAGGTCTTCTATGTTAGCTATAGCTGACCGGTTTCATTGGACCAAACAACAAAATTTTGTCGGATGTTCCATTTGATCCTGTGCACTACTAACTCTTGCTATTTTGTGGCAGAACTGAACAAGTTTGGTGGTGGACCTGCGGAAACAGAGGGCAAAGATTATCTTTCTGCTCCTCCAGAACTAAAGCAGGGAGGGGGTCCATTAAGAGCAATAGAAAGTACATTGCCCTCAATCATTCCAGCACACCACACTGATGTTTATCATCTGGGGCAGGGTGTTCAGGTACAAAGGCCGACTGGCATAGCTGACAGGCCTGGCCAAAGGTTCTTTCAGAAATGGAAAGGCCCCGATAAGATTAGTAAAATATATGGCGACTGGATTGATGACATTGAATGAAGGAGTTGGTCCTAATTAACTACTCATCAGTTTTACCAAGACAGTGAATAGCCAAAGGGTGCTTTCAGCTAAGCATCAAAAGGAATTTGACCTAGTGTTTTTCCCTCCTTTGAACTGAATACAGGGCATGCCCAACCTTGTTGTATTAGAGCTACAAACTAGATAGCTTCTCGGCAGCCAATGTTTAATCACTTTAAAGTACTATGCATAACTTGTTTGTAAGAATGATTATTGGCTAAAATCTCCATACTTTAGCTTCTCTCATTTCTTTTTTTTCTTCGGTGGAAGTTTTCACTGTTCCGCAGAACCCTGTAAAATGCTACTATGTCTTTATTTTGATAACCATAATGTCCATGGCAGCTTGTGTGCACTTTACCTAATGCTGCACGCAGGTGGTCATTTTCTACTATCAAACACAATCTTTGAGTATGAATCTCTGTTTTGGATGTGATCAATTGCAATGCTATCATGGGGTATTATCTGCACCAAACACCAAATCAATATCTCCGATGAACTTAGTCTGACATAGCTCTGGCCTTTATCAAGTGGCAACACGTGCATGCAGATGCTCATTTGGGCACATTTTGAAACATAAACAGAATCACTCCATCCCGTTTATATACTAACTTCCGAATCAATGCACGACTTTACTTCCCCCATAACTTTTTAATCGTTTAAGAATTCAAATTTCAACTTTGATGTGCTACTTTCTTTACCAGTAAATAATTTAACAATATTATTTTAACATTTTCTTCTAATACCACTAAAATTATGTACAAAGTCAATTAACATTTTGGAAACTGTGTCTTTCATCGAGATACATCATATAAAATGGACATTACCACATCTAAGTGTATGAAAGAAGTCAACACAAATAACATATCTACAGTATCTGCTTATAACTATTTCCTATCTCAATAAACACAAGGATATCCTAAAAGATATGATGCACAAGAAACTTCACTGCATCTTTCCGACTCTTCTCGTAAGAATTGGAGGCTTGGGAGGAGAGCAGGGAAGTGGATGGTGAAGAATGTCCCTTTGATCTTAATTTGTTCTCTTCATCGAGAAAATAAATTGGAGATGCAGGTTTCCTTACATTTTATGTACAGTTCATTTGTAGTTGGTCTCAGCAAGCGTACTCAATGTTTAACCAACATTGCGTCTAATCGTCTTTTCCTGGCAGCATGTTTTAATTTCTCAAATGCAACTAATCCAACCTGCCTGACCCTTTCTCTGGACAAACCTATCCTGTAATGAAAGAAAAATATCATTTAGAACAACTGTTCGACATATAGATATATCAGTCATCAAATGAAAGATGAATGTCTAACATAACAAGGAACTTCACTGCTATAAATTTTTCAAACCAAGTTCAAGTTGATGCTTGTTGTGAATTTAGACATGTAATAATTTCTTTTTCTTTAGCTAACTACTAAACTAAACTTTACTCTCTCCATTAACATGGTTGATTATGCAAATCTGATGATATTTCAATTTTTTTTCTTCCAAGAGATGCAAAAAGAATGAAGCACCACACTTCTGAGATACAGATACCCCAATGAAGACTAGCTCCTAAGTATATGTTCGATAAGTATTCTAAGCAATCATGTTAACTAGAACTGTGTTCCAATATAGGTTCTCGGTCTACATAACCTGAACTATGAGGTCATAGTCTGGATGGAAAAGTAATATACACTGATGAAAAAACAACCTGATGTTGTTAGGACTCTTACCTTCTACTAATATCCTCCCAGGTAAGGCACTCGTTGTCCAGACCATAGTATAGTCGGATAATTTCTCTCTCGCGTTCTCCAAGAGTTGAAGAAATGAGGTGGTTTACTTCATCCTGCAAAACAGATGAAGTCAGCTATGATTTCTCCACCAGCGATCTATCAATTCAGGAAGAAGCCAGAAGTTATACACAAATGAACCTCACAAGTATTCTCTTGCAATTTTCTCAAGAGCAAATAGAAGCATATGATGAATAAGATCCAAAAGATACAGTTTTTCCACTGAACCAATGTTGACCAAAGTAGAAACATTTTCTTTGCCATCTATTGGTGGTTATGCTCATGCCTTGCAAAACTCACAGAGAACTCAAACACATTTCAAGTTTACATCTTGAAAAATAACATGAGAATAAAAGAAGAATGTGGCATAGAAGGAGGCAGCCCATCAAACACTACTCCATGGGAAGCGTAGCTAGGTAGAAGCATGATTGATAGTCACAGGTAAAGTTTTATCCTCTGACCCAAATTTGACCAAATTTGGAGTGTTATCCCTATCACCAATGTGTTTACATACTTGTCTTGGTAAAATAATAGAGCGTTAAAATATTTTAAGCCTTCCCTCCCTGAGATGAGAAGAGAAAAAATAGGAATCCGGGTTTAAATAAACGAGGCAGACCTAAAACCACAGGGAAGGAAGTTGTCTAAATAGATCTACAATCTCTTTGAATAAATGCATGCTCAGCACAAAATAAGGCAAAATGGAAGAAGAAGACCCATGTATACTATACATTTAGTAGTGATTCAGGTTTAGTAGGCCAAGATCATACTTCCTGCACTAAATTCTGAATGGTAAATTAACCATCATTATATGAGTTGATGTATCCATTTTGAACCTAAATTTGAGTCGGGGAGTAAAGACTCATCTCAGGGAGATAATGCTAGAATAGTAGAGCTAACTGTCACTAGGGATCTTTTATGTATGCATATATCAGGGTTAATGCTAATTCCTCTGTAATTTAAGGGAAGAGGATAAATCAGGAAACAAGTACCTAAAAAGTTTGATTTTTTGTTAAAATTCACCGATTTATGATCACAAGTCACATGTTAAATACCATTCATATGGTCACAACAACAAACCCAGTGTAATACCACAAGTGGAGTCTGAGGAGGGTAAGAAGGCCCTACCGGACAGAGGTTGTTTACAATTGACCCTCGGCGACCTTCCTCCTTTATCCGGGTTTTGGACCGGCGATGTGAGCGAGCTCACCATTCATATGTTCGTTATTTAATAATAAATTGTGAGGATTTTTCTTCGTTAATTTACCTTGCACGCCCATTCATCCACTCCATGCCACGGGTTGTTCTCCAGGCGATTGTCAGCGATGTACTGCAGAAGAAAGGAGGCCATGAAACATTAAACAGTGATGAAGAAATGGCTGATAAAAGAAAGGCCTAAAACCTCAAGATCTTGGGTTCAACTATTTCTAGTAAATTGATATATAGTACTTAATTCTTTCCCTACCATGAGCCATGATAATACAAAATATACTTATAGTTGTTCCTTCCTCTAAATTAACATTGTATATCTCTCTGATAACGGGTAACAAACAATTTGCTAGTTTATTTCAAATCTCTAAAAGATGAATTTGAAATTTGTCATAGCCAATGTCCTTAATTATCAAATCAAAATATATGTGAGAAACTCAATACGTACATTTTGGAATGCCAGGCAGTCTTGGTTTATTTAGTAAATTCAGATGCTGTCAAATGCAAATCTAAAAATACATACTTGCAAAGATTAGGGCTTAGACTTACACTATGAAGTGTTTCTCCAGGAAGTCCATTTAAAGAGGGAAATGCTTCCCTATCAAGTGAAAATACCTTGCTGCTTGCCTAAATGAAAAAATATTTTAGAAGTAATTTTGTACAATATGAACTGGAAATATTAAATCTATAAGATATTCATACCTCAGTTGCATTCCTGACTTTCTTCTGGGACATGTTAAGGCATTCAGCTATTTTCTGATGGTTCAGGAGAAGCACAAGCAAAATTAGCAATAAGAACAGTGTAATATTTACAGTAAAACTTTATAAGCAACATTTAGGAGTTGTTTAGTTTGAAGACAAGTTATGCTGGGTTAGTTATCCTCGTATTATTTCTTATTGATTGTTTGGTGTACTGTATAAAAGATAACATGCACTGCATAATTTCTTAAAAAAAGTTGTTTGTTTAAAAAAATACCCTCCACCTTATTTAGTAGAAAAAGGGTTTGAGGGACCTCGGGAGTATTTTTGTTATTTTCATTCTTTTATCCCAGGATAACTAATCCCGGTACAATTATTCCACTCTCTGGAAAAGATAACTTATCTCAGTACTAATTAACAATCCTGGTATAACTTACCTACGCTTGTCCAGCATACCAAACAACCCCATTATGGGGGATGGGATAAAAAAAGTTATCCCATGTATTGGGATATCCTATGGGAATAGTTATCCCACCATATTTATGGGATAGCTTATCTCATCGTTACAGTGTAAATGATGGGATAAATAATCTCGGGACTAACTAATAGTCCTTATCAAACGCAGGATTAAAATACTCATGCATTTTATCCAAGATTATTATCCCTTAACCCCCGTACCAAACGACCCCTTAAGAATATGATATTGATCAATTCATTTTGACAAAACTTACCTCGATTGATGGAGTTATTCCATTCTCTTTAAGCTTGGTTTTTGCATTACGGATCAAACTCAGTCTTTCATGTAGATGTATGGGCAATCTTAAGGTTCTTGAGTTCTCAACTAATGCTTTGGAGACGCCCTGAGAATTGTGGGAAAAGGTAATAAAATGTCCTCGTGATATTACAAACCTTTGTTGCTTTGAAGATGCTGAAAAACAAACTAAATAGTAATCTCACCTGACGAATCCACCAATAAACATAAGTTGAGATTTTGAATCCTCTTGAGTGATCAAATTTCTCTATCCCACGAAGTAGTCCAATAAGGCCCCCCTATATGCAAATGAAGGAATTTTCCTCAAAAATGATTTTGCAGTATATTGACCAATGCACAAATGCAAGAAGTTTTGCATCTGTAACTTTGTTCATACAGTAAAAGATTACCTGAATGAGGTCAGCCATTTCAGTACCCATGCTATCATATCTTTGTGCAATTGACATGACGAGACGAACATTGCTCATCGCAAGTTTTTCTCTAGCCAAGGAACACTCAATTAATGTAGATCGTAAATCAGCACAAGATATTTTCAAGGAAACTGCAAGTTGATCGTCAGAAGGTTCACATCCCAATTTTTCCTCCAGCCTAAGATTTTCCATGGATGAAACAAGCTGGGTAAATCATCTCTAAAACATTGATGGAAGTAATTCAAAAAATATAATAAAAAACACAGAAGACAGGAATTTTTGAATCTTAGCTGAAAATCCTAGTCCAACACATGGCAGAAACATGCCAAGAGGTAAGGAACTCTCAAGAATATCTAAATACAGAGATTTTCAAGGTATACATAATGAAGCAAGTGAATTCAAAAGCAAAGTACAATTGCTTCTCCAGGATTATGCCTCCAACTTGTTTGTTTGCCTCTCATTTTTTATTAGGTAAGGAAGCTAGTAACCAGTGCCAACATTCACACGGGCTTAAATCTGGTTCAGTTCGACAACATTCATAATGGCATTATAACTTTTCCTTATAATGAGTTTCAGGCTTTACTATAACATCAGCAGCAATTTGACCTCCGAAATTGTGAAAAAAATGTATTTAGGGAAACATACAAAAGAAATTGGACAATCTTGGGAATAGAACGTTTCGGTGGTTACTTGAGAAGAGAGATTAACCTCACGATTCTTCTAAAAAGCTATAGGGTAATTCCAACAGTTCTCTTTTACAGTTCATTTCACTCTTCCAATAGAGTTTCTTAAGTTCTTTATAGTCATTTCATTGAAGAGAACATCAGCTACTATAGTCTCATCCAATGTTTGAGAAAGTGGGGGTGGCAGGGTTGGACTGAGTTTTGAGTTCAGTACCTGGACTTCTGCTCTTCTAAATAAAGACCATGCTTTATTTTTTTGGATAGTTGCACCACTTCCGTGTGTGTAAGCAGTTCTTGGTTTACTACACCATTTATGTAACCTTTTAAACGGTTTTGTGGCAGCTCTTGGCCGACAACAGATCTCAGCCGCTTGCTTGCAGTATTTGCTGTGGCTGAAGCATTTGGAATAAGAACTCTTTTACGAGTATCCATTCTCCTCTGCCTAGCAGACGTCCCTGAACAAGTAATCTGCGTCTTCTTTTTACAGTTCTTTTCATTTGGCGGGAAAGCTGCCAATGTCTTCTCAGCTGAAAGATTCCACTGTTTTTCAAGCATAGATTTCTGCAGCAGAAGAAGAACCTCCACCGAATCTTCTTCACTGCAGCTTTCATTCAGCAACTTTTTGAACATCTGAACCAATGGCTCTATATCGGAATGATTAGACGCAATGTCTACATGCTCCTTAAGAGCCTTAACGGATTGTGTTTTTCGATTGGAAACATAACTGGTGCTATAATTGGATGACTTCTTAGCATTGATCACCTTCCTTGTAGGATGACATATCAAAGCATGATCACTGCTACAAGATAACTTTTCAGTAAGATCAGAATAATAGAAGGACGAGCTTAGGATTCTATTCCCTGCACAAAGTCCAATAACTGCAGCAATGGCCATGGTGAGGGCTATGACTATCTAAGAGCCAAGACCGTCACACTGCGCTTAACAAGGTTTCTGAATTACAACCATACCAGCTGATGACCAAGTGCTATGTTGATTGTCGAATTAAATCTCCCGACTTCTCAAGCTTCTGGCAGGAAGTCCACAAAAAGAAACAATACCAGAGAGAAAATTAGTTTCTAAAATAAGGATTGTAAGCAGAGAATTCGGACAAACAAGCTACCCTGAGTTTTTTGACCAATCAACTTGTCTATTTTTTTGCTTCTGTTTTCTTTTGGATGAGCAATGAAAACAGGAAATCCAATTAGTGCGAAAATTAAAGCATGAAAATTATGCTTATTCACTACGCTTCTCTGCACCTATATTAGGATGCCTCTGATTATCAAATGATTGAACAATCGGGAGCAATTTATTTACGATACCGACATTCATCAAAAAAAGAAATCTAATTACTTAGCCGGGTGACTGAAGCCTAGTCATAAGAATTCTTAATCATGTAGTTCACAAAACTGGAAAAAGAAATTCCAAAATACAAGACAGGTAAAGACATGAATAAATTCGCTAAAATACAGAGAATTTACATAAGCTTATCTAAAAGGTAGTAATTTGAGAAAATAACAAAATTACGCATGCTTCTTGTAATTACTCCTGCATAACATATTTACACAGACATACAAAGAGATACAACGCGAAAGCATAATAGGCGATCAATACAAGGGAAACGGACTGCCGATTTACGGTAAGTTAAGAAATTTAGAGCCGCTTTTGTACAACACTCAAAAAATCAAATATATAAAATAAGAGTAGTATGAAGATTTCAGGCGATCTGTTCAGCTTATAAAATACCTGAATTTGGTAGTTGCACAGAGAGAGAGCTAGTGTGTGTGTGAGTTTGTGTGCTTTCTGTTGCTAACTGAAATGCAAATGTATTTTGTTCTTTTGGTAATTTAATTTGTAACTCTTTGAATTATTTGAAATGATGGGAAAAAAGAAAAAAGAAGAGAAAAGTACTGGTGGAAAATAACGAAGTGTGGCGATGAGCGGGGTGGAGGGGGCTGAG
>JACEIK010001797.1:157772-191613 GCA_018107945.1 Datura stramonium | reverse complement strand
ATTATGTAATTAAAAAAATAGTTATAGCTTTTATAACTATAATTTTAAAAAGTTTTATTTAAGTATCCTCCCCTGGCCTTTTTACTCTTTATTTTCTTCCATATTTATCATAAGACAAGAGTTTAATAATGACGCTGATTTTACCGCAACTACTTCCTATGTTTTCCTTTCCTTTTTAGGATTATACTTTGTAAACGGAGTATTATATAAATCGGAACATTCCACCAATTCATTCATTCCCAATATTTTCTTTTGCTCGTCATGCCAGCATCCACTACCACTACTACGAAACAACGGCTACAGGGTTTTGGGGATGGAGGAGCATTCCTTGAACTCCATTATGGGCATGGGCATGGGCATGGGCATGGGCATGGGCATGGGCAGAAAGAAAGACACTTTGCCTGTTATCGTGGACGAGTACGGTCAAGTGAGGTATGATGCAATTGCGAGGCACGGTGAAAACGCTAAGAAAATTGTTTATTCTCAGCACAAGGTTCTTGTCCCCAAATTTGAGGATCATGGCCAAGACTTGGATGTGGAAGAGAAGCAGAAACTAATTCAGGAGACCAACGCCGCCCTTCACAAGATTACTACTACACATAATTCTCAATAGTCCAACTTCATCAAGTACAAGCCTTCTTCCCAGCAGCAGGAGAGGATTATTAGGATGGTGGACATGGCGGTGGACCCTGTTGACCCACCCAAGTTCAAGCACAAGAAGGTCCCTAGGGCATCTGGTTCACCACCAGTGCCCCTTATGCATTCTCCTCCTCGTCCTGTTACTGTCAAGGACCAACAGGATTGGAAGATTCCCCCTTGTATATCAAACTGGAAGAACCCAAAAGGTTACACAATCCCACTTGATAGGCGTCTTGCTGCTGATGGCAGAGGACTTCAGCAGCTCCACGTCAATGATAAATTAGCTAAACTTTATGAGGCTCTGAATGTTACACATGAGAAAGCAGCAGAAGCACTTGCAATGCGGTCAAAGGTTCAGAAAGATGATGCTGAAAGAGAAGGAAAAGAAAGAGAGGCAACTTCAGGAGTTGGCCCGCAAGGCAAGATCTGAGATAGCTGCAGGTCCCGTGAATGATATGAGTAGTGTGGATTATGAGGGTCGATTACTGAGAGAGAAGATAAGTGTGGGTCGGGAGAGGAGATTCGTGGAGGCAAAAGATGCTGCAGCAATGAGTGGTAAGAAGAGGAGAAAGATCACCGGAGATGGAAACCGTGATATCAGCGATAAGGTGGCTCTTGGGATGGCTTCTACATCAAGAGGTGGAGACGTCATGATGTATGACCAGAGATTGTTCAACCAGGATAAAGGGATGGATTCTGGATTTGCTGATGATGATGCCTACAACCTCTATGACAAAGGCCTATTTACTGCTCAGCCTACTGCTCCGTCTATGCTATACAGACCAAAGAAAGATGTTGATTCTGATACGTACGGAGGTGCTGATGAGCAGCAACTGGAGAAGATCATCAAGACTGGCCGCTTTAAGCCTGACAAGGCATTTGCTGAAACTTCTGAGAGGGATGGTCCTAGAGATAGACCTTTGGAATTTGAGGAAG
The DNA here is from genome assembly GCA_018107945.1 of Datura stramonium. Lineage (NCBI taxonomy): Eukaryota > Viridiplantae > Streptophyta > Magnoliopsida > Solanales > Solanaceae > Datura > Datura stramonium. The sequence continues at coordinate 190,038 of JACEIK010001797.1, read as the reverse complement.
CTGATCCATTTGGTCTGGACCAGCTCTGGACAGATATTATGAACAATATGGAAAATGATGGTAGTAGAGGCACCATGAAGACACATAAATTTCGCGAGCAGAACGGTAATTGAAAAAGGGAAATGTCTACTGTGGTCTCTTTATATTAGCATTACCTTACGTGAAAATGAGGAAAAAATGGGAACGAATTGAGGGTCCAAATAGGAGTTGTATTGAATTAAAATATGGATACAAGTTGGGTCTTTGCCATGTTCTTTTGTCACAATACGTGTTGTTGCTGGTGCACACAACAGTACCACGAATCTATTCTAGTGTTACTACTAAAAGAACCTCAAACTACTGTACAATTAGACCTCAGAAGTCTCTTCTTTAGTGATTCGGTCAAGAACAATGATAGCTGAGTTTTCTACTGTTTGCTTCTTCCTGGTACATGAAGAAAACTGATTAGTGTTCATTGAACAGACAAACATGAAATAGAAAGTATTAGTCTATACTCACTGTGAATTCGGATATTCCAATTTGGTAATCTTCTTGCAAAATTTGGCAATCTTCTACTATTTGTTTAGTTTGATAGTTCTTCTGAAGCATCAAGATCGTTGTTCTTCAGATTTTCGAGCCTCCATCAACTTAAGCCCAACATAGAACAGAACACTAAGCACCTTTTTAACCAAAAAAAGAAAACTGGTAACTTAGAACACTAAGCACTTGAGGATTTGAATAATGACATCCATTTCATTTTCATTTCCTTTTCAGGGTGTCTATTTCTTTCCATTGTCTTTTTATTCATGACAAAATAATCTTTTCAATGCGGTAACTGAAATGAGGCCTTTCTAGATAATTTATTGTATTCACTCAAACATTATACAAGCATTCCGACTATCGTTCAGAATCTAGAAGAAATTATAACAGAATACTAAATTTGTAGGAAAACCTACCTGAAGTTGGGAACAAAATTGTATTATGCTGATAGCTTTTTGTGTAGATTAGAATGGGTAAATGATGCTGAAACACTTTTACAGTTCATAGAATCTTTTGTTTAGGCCATTTTGGGAAGAACAGTTTTTACTAGTAATCTTTCTGGATGTAACTACAGCACCTCCTTAGTGCTGATTTTAACATCAAAGAACACTTGCCACTTGAAAAAAAGTTGGGAACATAATATTTTGTTGCTTATATTGTCATTTCAACCGGCGGTGGATATAGCTAACAAACTACGGGTTCAACTGAATCCATTACTTATAATACGGAGCTTAGATATACATGAAAAATTTACCAAAATTTCAATGATTTTTTGAACCAACAATTCTAAGAGTGTAATGAGTACAGTGATAAAATTATAAAGATTGAAGTTGAACCCTCAAGTTAAAATGATTTCAACCCAAAAATTTATTCTGGATTGGTCTGTGATTTATATTGAAAAATGGGCTAAAACACATCTTCTTTTGGTACAATAGGCTAAATAAATGTGCACCATAAAATGGTGGACTGGCTAAGAGTCCTTTCAACTAATCTTTGGCACTTGACCACCTTTGTTATACAGAAGATACTTCACATGTCGCTTCATCAGAGCTGAAGAATTAAAATGGAACAACTAAGATAGTAAAGAAGAAAACTCACAGAATACTTTCTTCTGGCAATTTCAACCAATGGAATGAGATCTGTTTTGTGAATTAAGATTTCGACTATCTTTCAGCAAAGTGATGAAGTTGGATAAAACAGGTGAGTCATTACGCACATCCCTCTCATTAAGCCATTGCTCCTCAATATGGATACTGACATCCCTTTTAGTGCATTCCATTGAAGAATAGTTTGAATTAGAAAGCTGTAAAAAGGCTACTGATAATGCTTTTGCTATTATTGATAGAAGCCAAAGAAAAATGAAAATGTTACCTCTTCAGAGAAAGAACTTCATAATTTCTGCGCAAATAATCAGCATACTTTATAAGGGCATCTTGTGCATACTGCCTCCCCACTGATCTTACAGCAGCAGCACTAAGCAAATTCTCCAGTGTGCCATGCTTTTTCAAAAGCTTCAAAGCAGTCTTTCGACCAAAACCAGGAACAACATGCTGGATTCCAGGAACACCATCAACCTCATCACCCAGTATGCACCCTTGTCCAGCAAACCACAAATTTAGTAGCCAACATAATAATAGCAGACAATCAAGACTGGAACTGATGATTAGATGATTCTAACAGCATTCGCACCCAAGTGTTAAAGATCCAACNCCCCCGGTAACTAGCCCCATTGGCTAAAGAGCAGTATACAAGTGTGTTGAAATTTACTCAGTTAGTGCAATAAATTTTAGCATAATAAGTTGCTTAGTTTTAGGATGAATTTGAAGTTTAAATTTCTATTAGGTTATTTTAGTTTGAGATATATTAGCTTTTTATATTTTGAATTATGCAGATCTTTTGTTTTAAGTTAGTCTACTTAAAGCCCTCCTATGCTAATAAAATATAGAGACACAATCTCAATCAATACTTTTAATTATTTTTGCTGCACCGTCTTTTAGAAAAACCATGGTATCAAGAGTTTCATTGGTCTTACGGGATCTGTGAGTCATCTAAAGAACCATTTTCAAATCATTTTTAACCAATATCAATTTTTAACCTATTTTCAAACATGGCAAGTAACAGTCTCTCTTTGTATGCACCACAAATTTTCACGCGCAAAAACTATCATATTTGGTTAGTGAAAATAAAATCACATTTTAAAATCATATTCCAATAGAAGAACAGTACTTAAAAACACTCATTGCAAATCCTATCATTTTCCAAATTAAAACACCTTCAAAAGATCTTTTAAACAAGACAAGATTATTGAGGGTGGTATTTATGCACAAAACCGAAAGAAGCAAAAAAAAAAAAGGGAGACAAAGATCACTATTAATAAATGAGCTAGTTCAAATGCAGTCAAAAAATTCAGCACCAACCGTCGTAGCAGAATTTGAGGAGCAAACTTTTTTTTGAATTGCAGCAACTGAAGCAAAGGAGTAGTGTTGAAATTTACTTTCAGTGTTATGATCCAGATCCATTTTAGGCATTTATAATTCATCGTATTGTTGTAGTTAAATTCCTGATCGTAACTCTTTCCATAATTGCTTAGCTGGAGGAGTAGTTAGATTCTATCTCAAATTGGACAAGTTTTTATTTTACTGTACTACTACAAAACCTACACTGAAATCTAAGAAAAGTTACAAATATTAAAAACCCAAACCAAATTGCTTTGGTTTGGCCAGTTAAATGGGCACGTGAGCTGCACATGGCTTGAGCTGTCCCAAAGTTAGTTATAACTAACTTTCCATCCGAAGCTGATCTGCCTATATAATTGGGAATTATCAATTATAACAGTGAGTTCTTGAATCTTAGCAGTGAAATACAATCCCCCCCCCTCCCCCACCTCTCTCTTTCTTATACAATTGGAATCCAGTTAGGGTTCTTGAGTTCGGCTGTACAAGGCTAATTCTAGTCAATTTACTCTCTAGGCTTTCTCATTTGCTTCTTTTGGTTCTTAGAAATCCTGAGTTGCATCATTGGTATCAGTGCAATCTGATCCTCTGACCTTTGTAAACGAGTGTTCATAATAAACGAATGCAGGAACTGCAAAAGGAGGCTTTTTTCTCAAAACCCCATGGACGGAATGGTGAATTTTGTAGCTGAGATGTGCACTCTTGTCAACAACACAGTGGCGCAGGCCATGGATGAAATCAAGAGAATATTGTTGGGTGATGGAGACTGACTGTGAATGGCCAGATTGCAGTTCCAGAGGAGAATGTGGTCCTTGGGCCAAGAAACGACAGAGGTGAAAGGCCGGAAGCTTACCCCTTACCCAATCGAAACTACCTCGATGGTCAAGGGTTGAGGACTGGTTGTACAGGCGTGATCAATTTTTTGTTGTAGAAGAGATACCTGATGAATCCAAGGTGAAAATGGCTTCATGTACACTAGAACGAAAAACTTTGCAGCGGCATAAGTCCTATATGAAACACAGGCTAACCAGGGACTGTGGGGGAGTATGTGAGATGCTTGTATGCACGATTTGGAGAAGAACTCTTTGATGACCCAATGGTATCTTCTGTTCAAGAGTATGTGGACTTATGTGATGAACTATTGACTAGAGTAGAGTTGTCTGAAGAATATGTAGTTAGCTGTTTTGTGAGGAGGTTAAAACCTAAATTTGGGCTTCCTGTGAAGATGTTGGGGCCAAGAACTTTGGCAAGGCTATTAGCTTGGCAAAGATTCAAGAACAAACTCTTGTAGTACAAAAGCAGGTTTCCAGTGGTGTACTTCGTAGTCCCAGAAAATATATCAAGATCCTCTAGTGTCAGCTCTTCTTTCTCACAAAACCATAACCAAAATTCTAAACCAAACCAACCTAATCCTAAATCCCAAAATAATACTTCTATTGGACCCAAATTACTCTTCAAAAATGCCAGATTACTCACTCAAGCTGAGATGGATGAGAGGAGAAGCAAGAGGCTATGTTTCAATTGTGATGAAAAATACACTTTTTCCCATGTTTCTAAGAAGAAAAGGCAATTATCTTCTATGGAGGTGGAAGAAGGTGAGGAAATCACTGAATTGGAGGAAGAAGTAATGTTGGACCCTGCTGAATTCTTAACCGTGAGTGGTCAAGTGTTGGAAATTGATTCTAAGGGATCAATATTACCTCATGTTTCAGTTCATGCAATGAATAGCCTCTGTGACTTCAGGACTATGAGAGTTACTGTATCTGTTGGGGGAAAGGCAGTCCATGTGTTGATTGACACTGGGAGCACTTACAATTTTATGGACTTAACACTGCCAAGAAGCTAGGATGTGTTTTGATTACTATCTCGCCCTTTGTTGTGTCTGGCTGATGGGAAGAAGATACAAAGCAACTATGTATGCAAGGCTTTGATATGGAAGATGCAGGGTGTATCCTTTGAATTTGATATGTTTGTACTACCCATAGGAGGCTGTAATATGGTATGGGGGATACAGTTGCCAATTACTTTGAGAGATGGCAAGTGGAATTTCAAGAAATGGAAGATGGAATTCACTATCATGGGGCATAAGGTGTCTCTGAGGGGGAATTAAACCACCAAAAGCCAAGCTGGTCGAGCAGCACAGAACGGAGAAACTGCTAGCTCAAACAGCTGAATAATGTTTCAAGAGGAACAACTTCCAGAGAATGCATTAGAACCGCTGAGCATGGAGGGTACTCAAATGAGCAATAACACTGATGATGAACTACAAACTATTTTAGAAGATTATGGTGATTTGTTTGAAGTTCCAACTGACATGCCACCTTCAAGAGTGCATGATCATAGGATCATATTGAAGGAAGGGACTTCACCTATAAATATTAGACCTTATAAATATCCAGCAGTACAAAAGGATGAGATTGAGAAACTGGTGGATGAAATGCTGGATTTTCTGTGGTGATCAGATACAGTACCAGTCCCTATTCCTCACCCATTGTTATGGTGAAGAAGAAGGATGGTTCATGGAGTATGTGTGCGGATTATAGGTAATTGAATAACTGCACGGTCAAGGATAAGTTCCCCATACCTGTGATTGAGGAATTATTGGATAAATTGCATGGGGCTAAGTATTTCTAAGCTGCATCTAAGATCAAGGTACCATCAGATTAGAATGTTTGAAAGTGATATACCTAAGACTGCATTTAGGACTCACCACGTCCACTATGAGTTCTTGGTAATGTCATTTGTGCTTACTTTCCAGAGTTTAATGATCAGATTTTTCATGATGACCTCAGGAAGTTTATTCTGGTCTTCTTTGATGACATTCTTATTTAATGTCAGAATTGGGCAGATCATTTAGTACACTTACAGGAAGCTTTCAAGATTCTAAGGTTGCATGTGTTGTTTGTCAAACAGAACAAATGTGCATTTAGGATAACACAGATAGATTTACTTAGGACATGTCACCTCTGAAGAAGGGTGGCTATGGACAAGCAAAAGTTGAATTTGTCCTTAATTGGCCTCAACCTACCAACCTCAAAGGGCTCAGGTGGTTCCTTGGTCTGGCAGGCTATTATAGGAGATTTATCAGGAATTACGTTTGCTATTACAAGACCTCTGAACAATCTTTTGAAGAAGGGAAATTTCAAATAGGATCCAGCAGCTGCTACAGCTTTTGATGAACTGAAAAAAGCCATCACTTCTGCACCTGTTTTAGCCCTTCCAGACTTCTTAAGGGAGTTCATAGTGGAGAGTGGAGACTGATGCTTCTGGGAATGGAATTGGAGCTGTGCTAGCCCAAGATAACAAACCTATTGCTTTTTTCAGTCAAAGGTTGTCTGATAGAACCAAAGCTCTCTCAGTATATGAAAGAGAGCTTTTGGCCGTAGCCACTGCAGTTCAGAAGTGGAGACCATATCCTCTTCTTCTTTTTTTTCTTTTTTTTTCCTTTTTTTTTTTTTTTTTGCAGCATAGTGGAGACCATATCTTTTGGCAGAATGTTTGTGATTAACACTGACCCAGTTGTAAAAGGCGCGCTTATTAAGCCCTGAAGCACGGCTCAAAATGTGTTGAGAGCTTCGCCTCGCTTAATGTGCCCTTCAGTGTCGTCATCAAGGTTTCAAGGCGTACTTTTCCTTGCCGGTGAGTGAGCCTCCTCTGAAGAGGCGACACTAAACAATTGATATTTCACTTTATAGTAATTATTTTTCAATTTTTTTGTTCATATATTTGTCATTCATGCTTATAATTATTAGTCTTAGACTAAACTATATATTTGTATTTTTTTTCTCCCTTAGTGTCTTTTTCCATTGAAGCCCACGTTTTATTTGCGCTTTGCTCTTAAAGCCCCAATGGACCATAGAGATTTTTTGCACTTTTTGCTTTTGATAAAACTGCATTGACCATCAGTCTTAAATACCTCTTGGAGCAGAGTACACCTAGTCAAGAGAAATGGTTGGTCAAGTTGCTCAGGCATGACTATACAATAGATACTAAAAGGGCAAGAAAAATATTGCGGTTGATGCCTAATCCCGGAAGGAGGATACTATACAACTTTGCAGTGCATCAAGGGTCCAATCTGAACTATTGGAGGCAATCAAGAACTCTTGGGGTCAGGATCCAGTGCTACAAGGATTAATTCAGTCCACCAATCAGTCACAGGTCACAAACCCCACTATAGGTACCATTCCAGTATCTTGAGCAGGAAGGGGAAGATGATGGTTGGTGCTGATCAATCACTAAGGAAGAAACTGATTGCTTTTTATCATGATAGTCCAATGGGGGAACACTCAAGCATTACTGCCAACTTACAGAGGTTGAAACAAGATTTTTACCGGAAGAAAATGAAGCAGCATGTATACTCTTATTTAAGGAACTGTGATATTTGTCAGAAATGTTAGAGTGAGAATGTAGCTTATCCTGGCTTGTTACAGCCCCTGCCAATTCCAGATAAAGTTTGGCAGGATATATCTATGGATTTCATAGAGCGTCTCTCCAAGGTTGCTGGTAAAGAGGTCATCTTTGTGGTAGTTGACAGGTTGAGCAAGGCTGCCACTTCATGGCCCTCAAATATCCGTACACTGCTTTGGATGTGGCCCAAGTCTTCATGAATGAAATTTTCAGGTTACATGGCATGCCAAAATCCATTGTTTCAGATAGAGATGCAGTGTAAGTTTTGGAAGGATTTATTCAAACTACGGAAGATATTCCTACTCACCTCCACTGCTTACCACTCCCAAACAGATGGACAAACTGAAGTCGTCAATAGATGTTTGGAATGCTACCTAATATGTATGAATTATGAGAAGCTTAGGGAGTGGCCACAGTGGCTACCTCTTGTTGAATGGTGGTACAGCACCACTCACCACTACACTATCCATATAACCCCATTGACAGAAGTCTCCAGCCCAGGAAAGCCACCCTGAGACAGTGTTTTGGACGGCGAAAGGCGATAAGGGTCTGCCTCGCCACGAGACGAGGCTCACCGCTCGCCTTTTTGAAGTGAGGCGCCAATTATATCAAAAAATTAAAATATTTAATTGCATATATAAATTATCAAATCCTCAATAGCAATAACATATATTAGCAAATATTTCAATTCAAAAACTAAAAATAGATAGTACTAGTAAATAGTAAAAGTCAAGAATTTGAATGACTNTCTCAAAGTCTCAAACAATCCATAAGTCATAAAATAAGCAATTCTAAAACTCTAAAATAGGCAGTGGCAGAGCGCAGAGGGCAGGCAGACACATAGACACTAATTCTGTTTTGTGTAGAACAGTGAACTCAAGAAAACAGAGTCTGGAGAAGCCGAGAAGGTGAGTGAGAAGGAGGAGGAGAAAAAAGAACTGAATTCTGAAGCAGAACTGAAGAAGAAAGAAGAAAGCAGAAGAAGAAGAAGAAGAAGAAGAAGAAGAAGAAAAAAGAAAAAGAACTGAAGAAGAAGAAGAATAACTGAAGCAGTGTACCTGGTCGGCTGGTCTGGAGAAGGCGAAGGCGAGAAGAAGAAGGAGAAGTCGCTGCCTTTCTCGCCTTGGAGTCGCGAAGTAGGGAAGGCACCGTTGGTAAGTGAAAAGTGAAATTAAAACCCTAAAAAAGATTTTTAACTGTTTAAAGCCCTAAGTTTTTTAAAAAATTAAAAAGGCGACACCTTTCTCGCTTCCTCGCCTCGTCGCCATTAGAGCGCCTTTTGGATTTTGCCTCACCACGATGGAAGATGGCAACAGTAGCTCGCCTCGCCTCGCCATGTCGCCAAAGGCGAAAGGCGAGCGCCTTTTATAACACTGCCGTCATCTAAAACAAGTTCTTTATTGCAATTCGAAAACAAACTTGGATACTTTTCTGGGTACAGATATTAACAAGCTACAATGTCACTCATTCCTTAAACTGTACAATGTGTTGAGCAGATGCAAAAGACGTATTAAGAAATGTCTAACCTCAAAACTACGACATTTTCTGTCCAACAAATCACTGACTCCAAGGATTAGCCAGTGTGCCCCCATGTTGCTTGATTATTCGGGCTGCTTGCAGAAGAATATCCTGTTGTGTTGAAAACAATTTGTCCTTGCTCTAAATTCATAAAGACGGAAAATATTAGCTGAATGAAGTGAAACCCGTGAAAAAGATCAATGAGAAGAGAAACATTGGAAGCATAAATGTATTGGTTATATAATTGCACATGGAAATCGTCAGATACACAGCAAACAGAACTACTTAAAGATAAAACAATAAAGATCATGTCAGCATTTGTTTCAAACATTTTTGCTATGCATCAATTACAGAAATCATAAGGCAGACCTTAGAAAAAGAACTGGATTTTTTGTGTTATGTGATCAAATTTTGAGGTGCCAAATATAAGGCCCTAGCTTGAAAAAAAGGAAACTTAAAGACCGTGTAACCTAAATAGTTCTTTTAGATAATTAAAAAATATACCATAATCACTATGCCTAAGAAATTCCAAATGTTTCTAAAAGATGAACCTCCAATTACTCTTTGAACTTATCAATGGTTGTCTTGATCTCTGCCTACATTTTCAACTTGTTTATTGTCAAGATATAACAGCTGGGCCTAATTCAACCCCAAAAGCTAGCTCATGCGGGGAGATTGCCCAAGTCTATATAAGCAAACTGTCAGTCCATTACCTAACCAATGTGAGACACTAACCCACCTAACACCCCCCTTCACGCCCAGGCCCAACTGGAGCGTGGACCGGGAGCCCAAACAAGATCGGATCTGGCTCTGATACCATGTCAAGATATGACACCTGGATCTAACTGAACCCCAAAAGCTAGCTCATAAGGGGAGGATTGCCCAAGTTCATATAAGCAAACTGTCAATCCATCACCCAACCAATGTGAGACACTAACCCACTCTAACATTTATCAACTACAGCTCCTTTTATTTTCGTTAAAGCCCATGCTTAATTTGCGCTTAAAGCCCCAACGGACCTTAGAGCTTTTTTGCGCTTTTCGCCTTTGATAACACTGCATGACTATTATAAAGATAATCAAAAGAAAATTATCTTGTAAGCAAGCATTAAACATCAGATAAATTGATTAATATCGTGCTAGTTGTCAAAGTAGACATGAAGCTCAAGCAACACATATCAAATGTATTTCATAACAATAGTAGGAAAGACTGAAACAGAGAAGGCATACCGCATATCTTAAGTTGCATCCCAGAGTCAGCTCTGCATATGTTTTTTCTATTTTAGACAAGTAGCAGTATGGTGCCTCCTTTTCCAAGAAAACATTTGGATTAGATTTGAGCATGCTCTTCACATCATCTGATATCTGCAGAATCTTATCAAAGTCTTCTATTTGGAAAGGAACTGTAGTGACCAAGGCACGCCATTGCGCACGTGATTTATTCACAATCACCTAGAGTTTGCACAGACCACTCTGTCAAATACTCCTCTTTTTCTTTTGCTTCCTTTTGTTTTTTATTTTTTTAGGGCCCGAAGAAGGAAGAGAGGGAGGAAATTTCAACAAGGTAAGAAATATCAGAGCATAAAAGACTAAAGGTGTTAGAGACCCATGATTAAGAATCTATATGATTACTTCTCACTTTCACATAAGATAGAGAGATGAATCAACATTCAGTTCCTTCACAAAAGAAATATAAAATGCTCCCTTTATGTGATCTATTGAAGCATCCAGCCTAAGAAAAGAAGTTCACATATAGTTGCAGTAACACCAAGATATGTTTTGAGCAGATCTGTGACTAAGCAATACTATTCACAATACCAAGATTCTGGATATCTGGAAGTATCTGACACATTGTTTTGGTAGGAGTTAAGAAATGGAAGCTGCCTTCAATAATAAGAAGTTATCCTGCTGCATAAATAACCTAAAAGATGTAATTGACACATGATCCAGCACGGCTAGCAAACTTTCAAACCTTGGAAGTTTAAAGGATGTTCACTAATTAAAACTTACAACAGCACTAGGGATGGACATATCCCTTCAAGACCCCCTCCCTTTTCTTTATTTCTTTTTCTTTGAAAAAAACACATGGTTGTAATCTTTCTGCAATAAATGAAGACAGCCGATACAGTCAATCACAAAAATCTTTCTACTTAAAAAGGAAATACAAATTAGAAAATTTGTTGGCATCTAGGAAGGCAGGTAAAAACAACGGTCCCTTCGCCCATTTCAAAACACAGTTACCTAAGCATCAACATTAAAAAGCATACAATATCAGTGGTTGTCCAAAAAAATGTTTGATTAATTTGGGTATGAAACTAATGAATTGTATGTAACTTCTATTAGAACTGCTAAGAAGTCGATTGGTAGCTGGTTAGGAGCTAAGTTATTCATAGATTAAATCCTGCATAAGTAATACTATGTCTGGTAGCATTCTTTTGCTGTGTATAATATTCAACACACCTAATACAGTGTTTGGTTTGCAATTTAGAAATCTGCATAACTAACACATGTATAAGTTATGAGGAAATCTATGTATTATTTTATGCAAAATAGAAGATGGAATAACTAAATTCTACCTAACTAATTCTACATAAAGTAATATATAGATTCCCTCATAACTGATTTTGTATTACTAATACTTGCATAACTCTAACCAGCTACCATATGACTCCTAAAGGTTAAACTAATTTTGAGTGCTTCAACACGTTCATAGCGTGTTTTCTCAGATCGGTGTTTTGAGTGTTCCAACACGTTTATAGCGTGTTTTAGGAATGATTTGCATATTTGTTTGCATCTCGAGGGGGTTTGTGTGAGTTTCATGCAATCAAATGGAATTATGGACACACCAGAATTTTCAGTTATTGGTGCAACTGATTTTTTTCTTCACGATCATGTAGGGTAGTCTGGTGAGGCTTCCACGATCGCGTAAGGCGAATCACAATTGCGCAGAGAGGCGGGATTCCATTATTCATTGCGATGGAAGGGAGAATTTTCTGTGGGGTAGCGATCGTGATGTGGGTCCAATGATTGCTAATAAGGACCTTAGCAGTGATATAAAATTTCAGAATTGAGATTAGACATTCACTTCATATTTTAAGCTATAGACCTCGGCTTGAAGCAACTTTTGGAGCGATTTTCGAGATACATCACAGAGGTAGGAATCTATCCTTCTTATTGTCATTTATTTGCGGATTCTAGCCATTTTCAGTCTTTTAATTCATGTTTTGGGTTGGAAATTGGGGATTGAAATCGAAAAGTTTGCGATAATGAAAAATTGAGATTTGAAGGTCGATTCTAAGTCGGATTTCGAAGAGATTTGAGATTTGAGACCTCTGGACTTTGGATAATGTGATTTTGGAAGAAAATTCCAGTTTTGACCTCCGAATCTCGAGGTTGATTTTTTGTTGACTTTTTGGTAATATAATTTTATGCCAATACGGGTATCAATGGACTCGTATGCTTTTGTAAAATAAATCTTTGATAGATTGAGAGTTTTCAGAGGCTCAGAGGAAGGCAAAGGCTATTTTGCTGACATGTGGTGCTTCGAATTGAGGTAAGTTAAGATTTTCTAAACTACGATTGCAGGATGTTTTCGTAAGGATATTAAGGGAGTACCATATAAGTGAAATGACAAGCACCTATGTGGGTGCTAGGTGGGATGGACAGGTATTTAGTTGTTTCTATAGCTACTTTATATGATAATCTGGTATTGTCTAAGGTTAATTTTGAAATAGAGCATATGATTTGACCGAGGCTGGTTGAGCCTAAATGAACAGAGCTCATCAGCGACACTTGATTTATTTCCCTGTCACTGTTACTAGTTGATGTTTATATTATATTTGTCTTATACTGATGTAAGTGCTTCAGTGAATAAACCTCGTCACTACTTCGAGAAGAGCTGGCCGATGATCCTTAATGCATTGTTTATATGCTCATACTACACTTGCTACTCCCTTTTTGGGTGTAGGTTCGGAGCCGAGTACGAGCGGGGCTCGAGGAGCTGCTTGAGTCTGTTGCTAGCTTGAGAAGTTATCGTGGTGAGCTGCCTGACTGATTTGTGATGCCAATCTACTACTTTTATATTTACTTTTTGTCTTTGATTAAGACAGTGTATTGGTAGATTCAGACTTGTATTAATCTTAAAGGCTCTTGTACTACGACTTCCAGATTTTGGAGGGTTTTGGTTATATTTTCTGCAGTTCATGAGTTTGAGACTTTGATTACGACTTATTTAGTGTTCTCATTTTCTTCTTCGCTTATTAACTGAATAATGGTTTTAAAATAGTTATGGTTCGCCTACCGAGCTTAGGTAGGTTCCCTCAGGACTTGTAGATTTTGAATCATGACATTTCCCTTATAGCTTATTCTTGGGTTTTTGTAGTCTACAAAATGCTCTTTTAGAGGAGCTCCTCTTTTTTATTATGGAGTGAAGCGCTTGTTAAGCTTAAAAACTGTGAAAGAGATGGAAATGGTCATCAGATATTTTGAGGAAGGTGAAAGTTTTGAAGAAAAATGAAGCACGGTTTAAGTTGTTCATTTGATCAAATAAAAGTTTAAAACACATAATTCTCCATGTCCACGTGAGGTGCTCACATGACATACCTAGATCAAGTAGAGGTTCTATCTAGCTACCAGCTAAGTATAACACCCTGTTCTTGTAAATGATTAATCTAACGTGTGTGTGTATGTTATGAGGTGAATTACCCTGTATTGTATGTTGGGGAAAGGTCGGGGGTCAAGGGTATAGACGAAACATCGCGTATAGAAGGAAAAAATTGCCTGAAGCCAGGTGGATGGCTTGTCGCGATGCGAGCCGTGTAGTGCCCAGGTCGCAGTAGGCCTAATGAGTGGTTTTCCTGAAATTTCAGGAGACCTGTTAAAATGGCCTACCGCAAAGCGGGCCGCGTATTGCCCAGCTTCGTGGTAGTGCAATTTGTAGTGTATATATATTTCAACGCCTCAACTTATATTTCATATCCAACTTCTCTAGAGCAGAAAATAGCTTTTCTTAGGGCTTCTTGGGGTTTTTAGGGCGAATTGAAGGGAAGAAACTCATGTTACTCAATCCAATCTATAGACCCATGTTTGGGAGGCAATAAAGTGGATTGCTAGTCTCTCCATCATTCTCGGGTTATAATGTCAAAGACATAGGAGCATGGAACTGGAGGGCTCTTGAAATTCTTCCGCTAAAGTATCTTTGGGGCGTAGGGTAAGAAGTTCTAAGTCTCTAATTGTTGTTTAAATTCGTATCTAGTATCTACATCATTAATTGAGAAAATTACTTATCAATATCGAGATTTTCGATTTTGTCCTTGTGATGGACTGTTTGGGCTTGGTTGAAGGGGTGTAGAAGTTGTGCTAGTTGAGCAATAACAGTAGATTGGTTGAAGGAGGAGAGTGGAGGTCCATGAAGTTACAAAATTATCTTTCAAGGTATGTCAAGGCATAACGATTCTCTTCGGGCCGCACGAATCGTAAATCGTATTACTAGTGTTGACTTGAGTTGTTGTAGTCATGTTGTTAATTCTACTCTTGGTGATATTGGTTCTAAGTTGTATTATTGAGTATTCTGCCCGTATTCACTATAAGGCGTTGTTTATCCTTTATACTTCCATGAATTACGACTCTTGCTTATTTCGAGTCATGAAATCTCCAAGTCAAACCTCTAAAGTCGTTGCAATATTATTGTTAGAAAGTCCCTTCGAGAGGGCATTAGTTATTAGCTACATAGTCCCTGTGTATCCTTCGTATTAAACATCGAGTATTTTGACCTTGTAATGTTGCAACATACGGGAACCGTTGTTCGTGCTATCGTTTCATTGGAACTCATAATGTTGTGATATTGTTCGCGTGTTGAACTAAGTTACTCTTGTTGTTTGAGCTGCCCATATTGCATAGAATTGAACTAGTTGGAGTTTGTCTTACTACCAAAAATTCATATGGGAAAAGAACCCAAGTTGAGCTAAAGTTTCATATCTTCGCTTGGATCATCCTAAAGATATTCTACAAGTTCTGGTTATCTGAAATCCTGAAAGTTATATAATCACATTCAAACTTGGTTGAATTCATATTTGAGTTGTCTAAATGAGTTCATGGTTAAGTTAGAAGGTGCTAAAGTTCCATATCGTTACTTGTGTTTTGTGCTAAAGTTCGTGTTTTGTGCTTGTCGCATAAATTTTAGTATCTTATTAGATGTTTATTTTCTCAGAAAAGTGTTACTTATTTATGTATTATAGCTTCCGCTTATGCTTTAATCCAGTGTACCAGTGTGATGTTAAGCCATGGTTAGCTTGGGGTCACTTGTGGCACCAAGTACCGTGTCGCGTCTAGAGTGTAGACTCGGGTCATGACAAATTTGGTATCAGAGCACTAGGTTTAGAGTATCCTAGGATGTCTGAAAGCCGTGTCGAGTAAAGTCCTTTTCATGGGTGTGAAGTGAGCCACACTTATGAGGGGGAAGTTACAAGGCGTTTTTAGGAAATTTCCCTTTTGTTCATACTCCTTATCGTGTGTTGGGCTTAATCCAAAAAAAATGTCCTCCTAACTCATGCTGTATTCTTTTCAGTGATAACATGCCTCCAAAAAGAGGAAACGGGAGGAGAAACAGAAATGCAAACCAACCTGCCCCACCAGCTCCAGCAGCCCCTCAGGGCGATCATGTGTCACATGCCGAGTTCAGGGCTGCGATGCAGATGCTTGCTCAGGCTGTGACCAACCAAGTGAACCAACAGGTGGTAACGGTGAATGTGAACGGGTCTGCAGCAGCTGCCAGAGTTCGGGATTTGACCCGAATGAACCCTCCAGCCTTTCATGGGTCTAATGTTGATGAGGACCCACAGGAGTTTGTTGATGAGGTACAAAAGATCACCTCTACAGAGAGTACCGATCTGGCTGCCTACCAACTAAAAGGGGTGGCTCAGATCTGGTACAAGCAGTGAAAGGAGGGAAGGCCGAATGGAGCAGGCCCGATAGGATGGGATGAGTTCGTGACGACATTTTAGACAGGTTCTTTCCTCGAGAGCTGAGGGAAGCTAAGGCTGCCGAATTCATGAACCTGAGGCAGAACAACATGACGGTGGAAGAGTATGCACTGAAGTTTACTCAACTGTCGAGATATGCTCCGGAAATGGTCGCTGAGCCGAGGGCCCGTATGCTCAAGTTCGTTAACGGAGTTTTAGACTTGGTGCTTAAGGAATGCAGAACCACTGCTGATCAAAGACATTGACCTCTCCAGCCTCATCATTCATGCCTAGCAGATAGAGGCAGAAAAGTTGAAAGATATAGAGAGGGAAAACAAGCGGGCCAGAACAGGTCAGTTTGAGTACGGCCAGCAGAGGTCGGGTGGGGGTAATCAATCACAACAGCAGCAGCAGATACCTCCAACACTAACATCAGTCGGTGCTCCTTCTTTCAAGCCCCACAAGGATCAAATGGGTGGAACATCAGGCTCTCAGTCTTAGAGTCACGTCTCTAGCAGCCGCTCATTTCCAGCTTGTCCTAAATGTGGCAAGAACCATCCGGGTGAGTGTCGCTTAGGTAGAGATGGTTGCTTTGGGTGTGGCCAGCTGGGTCACAAGTTGAGAGATTGTCCGTCAACATCCACTACCTCAGCAGCCCCAGCAGGTCGCCCAACTCAGCATGGTACTACTTCAGGTACGGATGGTGGTCAGCGCCAAAACCGTTTTTATGCCCTGTCTTCTCGTTAGGATCAGGAGAACTCACCTGACGCGGTCACGGGTATGTTACGTCTTTTCCATCTAAGTGTATATACCCTACTAGATCCAAGAGCCACACTTTCATTCGTGACTCCCTATACAGCTGTGTTTAGTTCGATATCAGTCCAGAAGTCCTCTCAGAACCGTTCTCAATTTCTACTCCGGTTGGTAAGTCGGTTAGAGCCAGCAGGGTATATAGAAATTGCCCAGTCTCAGTGTTGAGTAAAGTCATCCCAGTTGGTCAAGTAGAGCTAGACATGGTCGACTTCGACCTCATTCTTGGCATGGATTGGTTACATTTCGCTTATGCCTCAGTCGATTGCAGAACTAGAGTCGCCAGGTTTCAGTTTCTTATGAGCCAGTCTTAGAAGGGAGGGGTAGTGTTTCAGAGCCTAAGGGTTAGTTTATTTCCTACCTTAAGGCCAGGAAAATGATTTCGAAAGGATACATCTATCACCTAGTTAGGGTGAGATTCTAGCTTCGAGACCCCGACTATTCAGTCAGTTTCAGTTGTCACCGAATTCCCTGATGTCTTTCCGGAAGATCTTCCCAGAGCCCTCCCGAGCGGGAAATAGACTTCGGCATAGATCTTCTTCTAGACACCCAGCCCATTTCTATTCCTCCTTACAGAATGGCTCCAGCTGAGCTTAAGTTGTTGAAGAAACAGGTGAAAGACCTTCTAGATAAAGGCTTCATCGGACCCAGTACTTCTCCATGGGGTGCTCTAGTGTTGTTCGTGCCAAAGAAAGACGGTACACTCAGAATGTGCATCGACTACCATCAACTAAACAAAGTCACAGTCAAAAATAGGTATCCCCTGCCCGGGATTGACGACTTGTTCGATCAGCTTCAGGGAGCTAGTTGTTTCTCCAAGGTAGATCTTAGATCGGGATATCATCAACTTAGGGTCAGAGAGTATGACATACCAAAAACAGCCGTCAGAACTCGATATGGTCACTATGAATTTGTGGTTGTCTTTTGGACTAACTAATACTCTTGCAGCTTTTATGGACCTGATGAACAGGGTATTCAAGCCGTACCTGGACATTTTCGTAATTATGTTCATAGATGACATCTTGGTATACTCCAGGAATGAGGAGGATCATGCTAACCACCTGAGGATAGTGTTGCAGACTCTTAGAGATCGCCAGCTGCTCGCTAAGTTTAATAAGTGTGAATTCTGGCTGAAGTCGGTGGCTTTCCTCAGTCATGTGGTCTCAGGTGAGGGTATTCAAGTGGATCCTCAAAAGATAGCAGCGGTAAAAGATTGGTCGAGACCCACTTCTCCAACAGATATCAGGAGTTTCTTGGGTTTAGCCGGTTATTACCGACGGTTTGTAGAGGGGTTTTCTTCTATTGCGTCACCTTTGACCAAACTGACTCAGAAAAAAGTGAAGTTTCAGTGGTCAGATGCATGTGAGAAGAGTTTCCTAGAGTTGAAGACTCGACTCACTACAGCTCCGATTTTGACCTTGTTAGAAGGAACAAATGGGTTCGTAGTTATTTTGATGCTTCCCGAGTTGGCCTTGGTTGTATTTTGATGCAGCGGGGTAAGGTAATAGCTTATGCCCCCAAACAGCTCAAGGTTCATGAGGAGAATTATCCATCTTGAATTGGCGGCAGTGGTATTTTCTTTGAAGATATGGAGACATTACCTTTATGGGGTTCACGTGGATGTTTTCACTGACCATAAGAGCCTTCAATATGTGTTCAGTTAGAAGGACTTGAACCTTTGTCAGAGGAGGTGGCTATTGAAAGACAATGACATGGTGTGCTATACCACCCGGGCAAGGCCAATGTGGTGGTAGATGCCTTAAGCAAGATGTCTATGGGCTCTTCAGAAAGGAGCTAGCAAAAGATATCCACAGGTTAGCTCGGTTGGGAGTGCAGTTGGTTGATTCAGCTGAGGGCGGAGTTGTAGTCCAGAGTGGGTCAGAGTCCTCACTGGTCGTAGAGGTTAAGTCAAAGCAGGATGAAGACCTCATACTACTCAAACTAAAAGAAGCAGTTCTAAGAAAGGAGGTGGAGGTTTTCTCCAAAGGGGGAGATGGGGTACTTCATTACCAGGGCAGATTGTGTGTTCCAGATGTAGATGACTTGAGACAGCGAATACTATGAGAAGCACACAGCTCCAGGTATTCCATTCATCCACGTGCCACTAAGATGTACCGTGACCTGCGGGAAATCTATTGGTGGAATGGCATGAAGAGGGGCATTGCAGAATTTGTAACTAAGTGTCCTAACTGCCAGCAGGTTAAAGTTGAACATCAGAGACCTGGAGGTATGACTCAGGATATCAGTATTCCTACGTGGAAGTGGAAAGAGGTGAACATGGACTTCATTACAGGTATACCTTGTACTCATCGGTAGCATGATTCCATTTGGGTGGTAGTAGATCGGATGACTAAGTCAGCACATTTCCTCCCAGTTAAGACTACAGACTTGGCTGAGGATTACGCTAGACTGTACATCCAGGAGTTAGTCAGACTGCATGGGGTCCCCTTGTTCATCATTTCAGATAGAGGTACCCAGTTCACCTCGCATTTCTAGAAGTCATTTCAGAAAAGACTTGGTACCTAGGTTAAGCTCAGCACAGTTTTTCACCCATAGACAGATGGACAAGCCGAGTGGACCATTCAGACCTTGGGGGACATGTTGAGAGCTTGTGTGATCGACTTCACAGGCAGTTGGGCTAATCACCTACCTCTCATCGAGTTTGCATACAACAACAGCTACCACTCCAGTATTCAGATGGCACCGATTGAGGCATTATATGGTAGGAGGTGTAGATCTCCTATAGGATGGTTTGTGGTTGGTGAAGCTACCTTGATAGGGCCAGATTCAATTCATGAGGCTATGCAGAAAGTGCAGCTTGTCAGAGAAAAGTTGAAAACAGCACAGAGCCGACAGAAAACGTAGGCAGATGTGAGGAGAAGAGAGCTGGAATTTGATGTAGATGATTGGGTTTATCTGAAGATTTCACCTATGAAAGGAGTGATGAGGTTTGGGAAGAAAGAAAAACTCAGTCCGAGATATGTGGGGCCCTACAAGATTCTGAGGCGAATTGGCAATGTGGCCTATGAATTAGAGTTACCTTCAGAGTTAGCATCTGTGCACCCAGTCTTCCACGTGTCACTGTTGAAGAAGTGCATCAGTGATCCGACCTCAGTTGTACCACTAGACAGTGTGGGTGTGAAAGATAGTCTCTCTTACGAAGAAGTTCCAGTTCAGATTCTGGACCAGCAGGTTCATAGGCTGAGGAACTAGGAGGTCGCTTCAGTGAAAGTTTTATGGAGGAATCAGCTAGTTGAAGGAGCCACATGGGAAGCAGAATCAGACATGATGGCTAGATATCCTCATTTGTTTCCTTCTAGCTCAGCTTCAGTGTCAGGTATTAAAATTTTTCTCAATACTCCATTCAGTTTCATACTTTCCATGATTAAATATGCATCCCAGTTGTATAAGTTCAGTTAGCATGTTACCTCAGTTCGGAGTCAGTCACTCCCTCAGTAATCAGTTCATAGTGTCAAGTCTTGGGATTGCAGCTCTTTCCCTATCTTGTCAGTTTAGTTAGTCTCCATTCGAGGATGAATGTTCCCAAGGGGGAGATATTGTAACACCCCATAACTTCCTAAGACTAGCTTGGAAATTTAAAAGTTGATTCTGCAGAGAAAAACTGGCAAAAATGCCTTAGTACGAGTCATAGTACGACTCGTACAATTTAGGTGTGGATCCTACCTAAGCTCATACTGAGGGACTGAGAAGGCCAGTGAAGAGGATGATGGAACCCATGACTTGACATTACAGATCGTACAATGGAGGTACAGATCGTACATAGCAGTCGTGGAAAAGTACACAGATTTTGGCTAGGGAAATCCTGAGTAACCCCGAGTCAAGGTACGACTCGTGGGATGATTCGTGAGAGAGATCAGATGCAGACTCGGGGTCTAGTTACGAGTCACAACACTAATCGCAGGATGCAGGTACGAGTTGTAGGAGGCATCCGTGGAAAACTTCAGAGGAATTGGTTGGAGCAGAGTCCTAACCACGACTTGTGGTACGGACCGTAGGATCATGGTACGACTCATAAGTTTAGTAGATACCAGTACATATAATTCATACTAACGTTCCTTTGCCTGGGAAAACTACATTTCGTGTTGCAGGTATAGATAGAGACCATGATCGACCTCTACAGCTGTTGATGTGTATGGTCCTTTCATTCTGGAGCAAATGGTCTAGTTATCTAGTTTTGCACGTTATGAGCTTTTATGTACCGTGGATGAGTGGAGTCTTAACGCTTTTAGCTGTTGATGGGTATGCTCCTTTCTTTCTGGAGCAAATGGTCTAGTTATCTAGTTTTGCACGTTGTGAGCTTTTGTGTACCGTGGATGGGTAGGTCAGGGCCCTGTCCTGACTATCAGTTATTAGTACTCTTAGGGCTTGTTTGGTACGAGGGATAAGGGATAAATAGTCCCGGGATTAATTTTTGGATAGGTTTATCCAATGTTTGGTTGAAATAAAATCTCGGAAAATTTATCCTGGAATTAGTTATCTCGAGATTATAGTGTTATTTTTATCCTACATTGAGGGTGGGAGCGCAATCCCAGGATAACTTGTTTCCCAACCAAACGACCCCTTAGAGGATTGGTGGACCAATGTTGTGGGTTATCCAATGTACTATTTATGGCCTTGTGGGCCTTCTATATACACTATTTTGTAACAGCCTTGTTGGCCTGTTGTGGTTTCAATGCCATTCTCAAATCAAATCCTTGAGAAAATTCTTAGGGCGGACTTGTCTTATTTGCCAACAAGACAAAGTGGAGAACAAGGAGCCCGGTGGACTTTTTGTCCTTTTATTTGAGTTCATAATAATAATAACTGGCGGGTTTCATTAATGAAAAGAAAAGCGGAGGCCTCCCGAAGTTACGGGGTCATTTTGTCGAGTTCCTTCGACATGGTTCTCTCAAGCGCCCCAATGGGTATATTTCCTAAAATATATAAGAAAAATGAAATTCTTAGCTCTGAGTTGTGGCCTTGTCAGCCCTATCCTTATCGTCAGTTTATTGTTGTGGCCTTATCGATCCTTATCTTATGTGTCCAGTATAGCAGTCTGTCGTGTGGTCTTGTTGACCCAAGTATCTCTTTATAGTTGAGTTTTAGTGGCTTGCTCGGTCAGGTGGGCAGGTGCCAGTTATGCCTCCCCGGGTTTGGGGAGCGATAGTGAGAGTATCTAACTAACAAATCCTGCCAAGTTTGAGAGGCTATGAAGGTATTTAGCTAAATTACTATTATCTTCTAGAAATCTAAAGGAGAAAAGTTGTACTTGAGCAATTGAAATGTGAGTTTCATGTAACCTCCTTTTATTGTAATAACAAGTGATGGTTAAAACAGGCAAAAATAGGAAGGCAAAAATTCTTTTGGGATGGAAGGGAATAGAAAAACTAGTTCCAAAGCAGTCTCTCAAAATAACCACAGGATGTGTTAGCCATAAATTGGTAAAACAAGAAAAGCTAAGCAGATACTACTAGTAGCTATTATTTTTTTTGTTGATCGTTAAGAATATTCATAGTAGCTAGTTATGACTTCACCTAAGTAAAACTAGAGAAACCACCTTAAAAAGAACTAAAAATATAATAGTGCACTTCTTTTAATCGGTATAAGCGTATGTACAATTCTGCACCTTATAGAACCAAAAAGACACAACTCTAAGTCGTCTTAAGCTTCTATATGCAGTAGCTAGTGCTTTCACGTCCATGCAAGTTAATACTGGGTAGAGATCTAAAGTAAAAGGTCTCTCAAAAATGATAACTTCCCCAACGAATGAAGAACAGTATAGAGCAAAAAAGAGCAAAGAGAACCCACCTGACTAGAAAATAATGAATTTGGGACAATTACAGGGAATTTTTCTACAGTCAGCAATGATGTGGTGGTAAGCCCCATTTCAACCACTTGACCTTCCACTGATCCAGCCTGCAAAAGTAGTTATCGACTAAGCAATTCATGGGAGTAATTAAATGTCAGATTGTCAGAAATAGGAGTCGGGTTCTGATAATATACTCATTGGGAACACAGTTATAATTTGTTGTTTATGCAAATATTCTTTTATTCTTGTTAGGTATCATTTTATTGTTAAACCAGCTTTCAGGTCATAATTAAATATCATTTCTATTTTCCATCAGTACTATAATTGTTTTTAACATACATCTACATCAGAACTGAACCTTTGAAATAATTATTTATTCAAGTAGATAGTGATCAGGACTGAGTTCGAAGCCAGGGCATAAATGTATTACTCCCTTGCCTACCTCACCCATCTTGCCAATGTAAGTCCTTGCAGCACAGTCCATCCGTGTGACTGTTGCTGCATAAGAGTATAGTGAAGCTAATCTAACTTGCAGTACCACCTGTACTCAAGAATATATTACTCAGCTAAACACAAATTCACCCAACAATTAACCCGAAAGGGGTGGATACTGGGATTAGCTTTTAAACCAATTCTGTTAGGACCATATAAAATACCAGCCGCAACTCTTCATACATTTAGAACTCCATTAGATATCTTTTCAGTATTCTTTTCCCTTTAACTACGTCATTATTAAGACATGTCAATATATGCATCTCTATAACTTGAATAAATAGTTGAGATGCACAGATGAATTAATAAGAATGTGCTAATTTAAGAAAACTTTGGACATACTTTTATTGTGTCACCAACTGAAAAAGGTTGCGAAAGCTGTACGGAAAGTCCACTGAGAACATTACCAAGAATGTCTCTAGCAGCGAAAGCAGTAGCCACCCCTGCAGTATTTATAAAAAGGCAAAAGTGAAGAGTGAATTGGAACACAAACGAGGATAATTACAATATTTTTATAATTTTCCAGTTAATCATTCCCCACGTAGCATCTTCAAATATACCTATATACCAGCAGAAACTATTATGTTCTCCATCAATATCATTGTTGACATGATTGCTAGTATAAATACAGTACTATTTATACCTCATAACAGAACTCTTATTTAGAACACTAATTACTATTAATTTTTTTTTTTTTTAAATCGTACAAGAGTGGTTATATCAACCAAGTGGATAGTCTTAACTGGATCATTCTAGTAGTATGTATTAATCCCTACGGCCCTCCAGGACCCAATGCCCTGAGTTAAAATGATCTAAAAATTTGTACATTTTCACATGTCCGTCGATAAGCAAACATTCACCTTGCTAATATATCACATTGTTTGGTCGCGTTCCTACAATGGGAAGTCAGGATTCTCGAAGTTGATAGTCATTAGTAGACTGTAACAACAAAATGATTAACACATGTTCTTATGTAAGCAGAATGGAAGAATTTCTACACAGAATGCTGGAAGATATGGCAAAAGATGACTCAACGCAGTCTCAACCCCCTCCCCAAAACTCCCCACCCCCAAACACACACAGAGAAAAGGTAATAAATAAAAACAAAATACATTACAACTGGAGACACCAAAGGAAAATTTCTATTTATAGAACTTCAAGCAGTGAAAAAGGAAAGAGATGTTACAAGAATTTCGGACTACTATGAATAAAATGATGCTGATGAGGAAAATGGGCATGAGAAGGATTAGCTAGGCCCTTCTGGGATTACACTAAAAATGTAGATAGATGTGTATCGTAACGGAACCAAATGAAGCAACAAGGAATATGCTAGTGATTATGCATGTCTTCCCTAGCTTAAAGAATTTACATCATTAAGATTCCATGGTTAATCAGTAATTGAAATAATCCATTTGCAACAAATGATCTATTGCAGACATCATTCCTCAAATATAAGATTCATATTTCGAACTAAGTTGACCTTTTGTTTGCAGGAACGTTCTCAACTCATAGAACAAGGCAGGTAGGAGCCAAGCTAAGAAAACTCACCTCCAATTCCACCAACAGTAAGAATAGATTGTACAGCTACTCCACAAGCTTCAGCTAAAGTCATTAAACCAAGGATGAAGAGGCCAACGGAAGAGATTCTGTCCAAAGTTAACAACCGATCACGGTCACCTACTTCAAGGCTCTTGACAACCAAAGCCCTGCTGATCACATTTGTTTTCCATCGCTGAAGAAACCAGACAAATGAAAGAATAGCAGCACATCTCCAAGTCTGAAGAAGATATTGCGATGCAACAGTGCTTGGTGCCACCATCATAGCACTGCATACAGATATAAATCAATGAGAAAGACATAACCCCTAGAACATCAAACTGAAAGCTAATATGTGAAAAAACAAGTAAGAAATTCATCACTGACATCTGGGAAAATGCCATGAAGGTGATCAAATATCGAACGGGGTCCTCCATAGCACCCCAAATACTTTTCTCGTAAGGAACTTGCCCCCATATTGAGCTTCCAGGCAACAAAGAAGCTGGGCCTTGCATAGAAAACTTGTAAAATCTCCTCAAAAGCCTTGGCATCACCACCCAAGCCATTAAGGTACCAATTAAAGTGCCACCAACAGGAACAATTACATCTCTCAGATAAGGGTGAGCATCAAGCACTTGTTCAACAAAAGGAGTCATTTCAGAAGATGCCTCTTTCGCCTTTTCCCCAGTATAAGTCACAGCATCTATGGCAGTTTGCCAAGTTTCCTTAACCTTACCAACCCATTCACTTCCAACAGCACCACTTGTATCCATGTCAGACCCACTTGCACCAGCTGGAACTTCTGAACTTTTAGGAGTATCTCCTTTACTATTACCAGAAGATGAATACCATCGACTATTCCAGATGGGGCTAGTTCCAACCATTGAGATACTTCCCCTCAAACTTTTATTATCAAATGGCCCACCGAGATATGAAGTAAAATGGCTGGGCCCACTACCAGTGTGTAAACTTCTCATATCAAAACATTTGGGGGCAGCATAATTTTTGGAATAGGTGGTTTCTCCAAAGTAACGATTACAATTTGCACAAGCAAATGAGGGTCTGACATCAATCTGATTTGCTAATTTTAAAGAAAAATTAAGTGTTCTTTTCAAAGTTGAACTAATTGCAGCCATCAATGGATAGAGTTTGACAAATGAAATTTTTTTAACTTCAACCTACAATGCTCATCTTCTATCTGCAGCAAGTATCGAACCAAAAGTAACAGAAAGGTTAAAAATAAGCAAATTTAAAAATAATTCAAAACATAAAAAAAGATTGCTTCTGTTTGGCTGCAAGATAAAAAGAATGAGAAATTGTCTGAGGAGAAGAAAAGGAGCAAATCAAAATTAAGATTCATATATGTGTACATATATGCATTAGTAGCCAGAATATATAATGTATATTACTAGCTATTGTTAACACAAAAAAGGCTTGAGGCAGAAGGTATAGCGCATTTCAATTAGAGCAGGCACACCTATAAAGACACAATATCAGCATGATACCTACTAATTTAAGGATTAGTAAATTAATATGCCCTGAATTCATTTGGTATCTTTCAATTCAAGAGGATAGTATCAAGATAAAGCCAGCCTATACTGACAACAGATTCAAGTTTCTAAATAGAGGTAAGGTAAGATTGCCCTATTTGCAAGGGGCATTCGTTTCATCCACCTCATTATATGTTAAGTAATCGAGCAATGGTGGTTACATTTCAACATAGTGAAAATTTGCATTCCGATAACGTCATTTCTATACTACAGTACTTTTATCATTAGAAAATCAAAGAGGAAATATCAACCTATAACATGAGACCAAACATCAGGGAAGTTGTAACCTCAGAGTTGGAGAAGCTAAGTAAAATAATTAGCAGACATGTCAGTTAGAGTTTATCAATAATGTATAGTGATATAACCAATTTGATATGGGTTCTTTTTTCACGTTTTGTTTAGGTTGCTTGTTCAAGTTTACGGGGTCTGCAATTTGTTACCTTAAGTACCATGTAAAAACTGTCAATTTTTTATGGCATAGTCAACTGTTCAAGGTCACAGTGATTTAGGCATATTATCAAACAGTCTCGCTGCATCAATGAGCAAATCCAATACATTTACCACATAATACATGTGAAAATTCAACAAGAAACTATTCAAAAGAACATAGAAATTACAAATACCCGCCAAAATCCGATAACAATAACTGGGTACATAAGAAAAGGTAAAAATTACAGAAAACTCACCCGAACTGAAGAAAATAGAGCATGCACAAGAGACAACCTGGAACTCAAATTAAGAAGTTTGAACAAAAAATACCCCTTAACTACAGATGCATATGCAAAATTTGCCGATCCACAAGCGAGAGGAGAGGAAAAATTCAAATGGAACTCACCCGGAAGAGCTGTAGAAGTAATCAAATTAAAGCATAATCAGAACAAAAGGGACAAACGGTAGCAGGAAAATCAGTAGAAGCAGAGGAATGTAACAGAGGGTGAGCAACTCGGTTCGTCTTTGGGAATGACGGCAACAATCAACAGTAGCGTGTGGAAACAGTGTGAAGCAGTTGGTAAAAGAAAGAAGGAAGGCTAATTTAGCAATTCACCTTCAAAGAGCAAAGCTTGTAAATCAAATTGGAGAGGGGCAAAACAGACGGTGTGTGTACACAGAAAAATGCAGAAAGAAAAGGGTGACTTGATGCACAAGGTATGGGTTTGTCAGGGAAAAAGAGTCAAATTTAACTTCTATTTGTTGTAAAATATATTTCACTTTACCCTTTGTAACAAGTGTGGGTTGTGAATACTATCAGATCAATAATATTCTTTTTCTTTTTTTAATAAGTGTGGGCTATTAATACTATCAAGCTAATAATATATTTTTTTTTTATTTTAGCGAGACATGCTTCACTTCTTAAAAAAAAAAAAGTACTTGCCTGAACAAAACTTTATACACATATTGTCTTTTCATCTCCTCCATTCTCTGGCTTTTCTTCTTGCTTTCTCTGTTCTGGTCCAGGCGTGTCTTCTTCTTCTTGTTCTTTTTTTATCCTTGGTTATGTCTTCTCATCTGCTCAATTTTCGAGTTCTTCTTCTTGCTTTCTCTGGACTTTCTCAGGTGAACATGCTTTTAATTCCTGTGGTAATTACTGCAAACACATCTGGGTTACTTGTTTTGATTCATTTGGTTATTTGCCCATATTTGAAAAAATTCTCTTTCTTGCGAGAAGAAAAAGGTATGCTTCTCCTTTTTTTTGCTTACTTTTCTTGTTTTCTTTTCCTTTGTTTGCTTCAGAAAGTCGTGGGTTTACTTCTTCTTCCTCTTTTTCCCTTTATAAATTTTACTGTTATTATTTATTTTATGAATTTTTTCTTCAATCTTTTTTTGGCTACTGAATCTTAAGTTAGAGCAAAGCAAAAGTAAGATTTAACTCATCAAAATTAGATTCAATGTCTTCAAACGATAAAGTCTCGTTCTTTCCTATCAAAACCACATTACCAAGAGCTCTAGAACCCAAAAGACAAACAACACTCAAGTAACAAAATACCCACGAATTCATCATCTCCAATAAATACCCCACTAAACCTTTTCTGCCAATTATCATCAAGAAAAAAGAAACTCAAAAGTCCACAAAATAAATTTTTTTAAAAAGCATCAATTCAGCATCTTTGACTCCACCCGCACATCCCAAATCTCAAAAGAACCCACAACACCTTCCGCCGATTTTCAAGAAAACCCCACAAAAAGAAAAACTGTTACTTTGTTGAAAGAATAGAAACATCAGCTTTCATTCTCTGCCCAGCAAGCACGAAACATTCGATTGTGAATAATTTTGGTTTCCTTTTTTATTTTTATTTTTGGTGTTTGGGAGAGAAGGAGAAAAAGAGAACTTTTTGGAAGGATTTGTGAATTTTTCGTTCCAAGTACATTTAGAAAAGGAAAGAAAATTTGCTATATTTATATAGATGTCATTACAGTGGACTTACTGTTCTGTGATGATTATCTCAATGCTAAAAAGAGAAGAAGAGAAGTACACAGTAAAGGGGAAAAAATTATATTCACTAAAAGTGAAGAGAAAAAAAGAGGTACTCCTGCTAGAATCGATTAAGCTCTCATTTTTGCCAAGATATTTGAAAAACTAGGGATATTTGCCTATTTTAATTTTCCCATTGTATATGTTGCATGTTACTTCTTCTTCCTCTTTTTTATTTGTATGAATTTTACTGTTGTTTTTTCATATTTAATTAGTGTTTTATCAATAACAAATCTCACCATATACGAGTTTGAAGCTGAAACATTATTTGTCCTAATATCTGTGGATGTTGGGCGACTGCTTGAGATTTGATGATGTCGTACCTTCCGAAGTTGTTACCCTCTTTGCTTGCTCAATATTTTCAACACATAATATAAGTTTATGTGTAAAAAATTATGAAAATTATAAGAAATAGTTAAGAACCCATCCTGTTCCAAGAAAAATGTTCGACGAAAAGGTATGATAATGACCTTTGGAAGCTGACTTCAATTAATGCATAATCTGTTCACTTAAACTTCAAGATATATAAAGGGTAATGTGAAGATAGTAGATATTTGGTCTTCTGCGGTCACATTATATGTGATGTTGGTTGGTTCTTATCTCTTCAATAATCTTAATGATAAATTTCAGCAAGTCTATCAATAAACTATAGCTGATTTTCAAGTTATAGTTGACTTTTGTTTTGCTTTTTCCTAGAGTGTTTCACTTGAAAATATTGCGACCGCACATTTAAAATCTTAGCGAGAATTTTTCCCTAAGAAATCAATGATTTGAACTAAACTGACTAACTTTTCAAATAGTACGGAGCCATAATCTATGATATTTGATAAACACAAGAAGTTTCTAGAGAGTTAGAGTTGAGCGTTATTCCCGAAAGTTTGATTGAGTTGAACAAATTGAAAGTGGGTTTACATATAAAAGAAACTAATGGTGATCCATTTTCACGAATTTCAAGATTATCGAATTCTAGAAAATATAATAATTTCTTAATTTTTATTGTTAGATTAAGAATATAAAACTAGCAAGACTTAAATTTTATGTGATTAGCTATTTTTTATGATTACGATTATTATAGACTTTATTAACCGTTGGTATGTATCATCTTTTAAGTGGCACACCAAATTTACTTTCCTAAGGCAATATTACATCATATAGTGTAAATCTTAGAATAAAAATGGTATAGCCATCAGCTTTCTCAATACTCCTTTCTTCCACCATACTGAATATTTTGATTTATTGTATATTATTGAATCATATTGACTACCATAAATTAAAACGTGTGGCAGAATTTTCAGATCTTTCTGTTGTGGTTTTGACTGCACTGTTAGCAATTAAGTTTCATGATGTTTGTTGGAGTAGAAGGTAGATATCAATCAAAATTAATCTTTCACTATTCTTGCTAGTTTATAATTTTCAACGTTGTAGGAGTGATATCTATTAAATTTCAGCCCCATACTTCTTGGATAAACTATCAAACTAGGCGGATAGAAAACTAAATATGAATCAAGTTCCTCAATACTTTCAACACATAATATAAGTTTATGTGTAAGAATTTATGAAAATTGTAACAAATAGTTAAGAAGCTGGTACTACCCTGAGAAAATCATTTTGAGACCATCTTCCCAGTATTTGTCTATTGTTGCAAAAGTAAATGTTCATTTTGATTCATTTTGTTATTTTTCTAGATTTGAAAAAGTTCTCTTCCTGCGGAAAAAAAAGGCACACTTCCTTCTTTCTTTTGCTTGCTTTTTTGGTTTCTTCTTTCTTTTTCTTTTCCTTTGTTTGCTTGAGAAGGTCATGGGTTTACCTCTTCTTCCTCTTTTTTCCATTATGAATATTACTGTTATTATTTATTTCAGTGAATTTTTCCTTCAATCTTTCTGGGTTACTGAATCTTAACTTTGTGAGAGGCAGTGCACTGTGATTTGTTTATGGGGTAGACATGGTTAAAAATTGATGTATTTTTCAAATTAAAAATTGCTAAAATCGATTGCGAAGTTAAAAGTGTAATACGTTTTCCTTTTAAGCTTAATTAGGTATAAATTATCGACAATAGGAACTATGATCATGTCCATATCATTGCTGCTTCGATTTTAAATGTGCTTTGTGAAAAATATGATATTACATTAATGTTAAATTGTGAGTATATATAGTACTTTAAGACTATAAAATATTTACTTCTATTTTGCTAATGAACCATGAAAATTAAAATTTTGAGTTACCACATGTTACATGTCCTAAATGTATTTTAAATAGAATTGAAAATTTACACTATGTCATGAAGTTGAATTACAATGCATATCGCAATTTGAAAGAAAGACATTCTAAATTGAAATTAGAGTCGTACCCGCAGTTTGCAGGTAACCAACTATCTATTCTTTTGCATGCACTTGAATTGAAAATTCTTCATCTGTCATATTTGATGTCGACAAGGTATTTATGAAGTCTTTATCAATAAACTAATTGGTATGATGGTTGAAGTTTTTGGTTTATATCTTCCATTGATTAGAAGTCATTGGTTAATGCCAGAATTTCAAATATTTGCTTTTCTCGAACAAACAAACCCGAAATATATTCTGACTGATAAAGGTAAATTCACAATTTTCCCAAGTACATATGTTTTATCTATACCATGCTAAGGTTGTATTGCTAATTACATGTTATGATATCTTTGTGCATGTGATTTACAAACAAGTTATAGACTACCATTACGAATATTTTACATTTAACACCTAACATCATATGTCTAACAACAAACAACAAACAACAAACGAAAGCTTCCCACACCCGAAACTGAGCAGACAAGTGGAAAGTCATGATTTCTTGCCAAAAATAATGAAAAGAACTTTAGACGTCGCGCTGCTTACCATGATATGCCACCGGACCAAAAAAAAAAGCTCTTCTAGAATGACATCGAGAAGACTATTCTGCAAGAAAGCATCGTATTCTTGAAAATGATCCTACTAACTATTTAGGTCCAACTAATTCTTCTCCTGAGCCGCCATTACTCGTTCTGGCGCAACCCACTATCTTCGTTACAGATAAACTGTTGGTTACTTCGCCAAATGAACAATTAACTCAGTGTAAGAGTGTGCATGAAACATGTTAACAACAACTCCTTTTTATATACAAACTACAATTATAGAGTTGGCTACTATACGTTAACACATGCAACATTACAGGCTCAACATCTGAAACACATAATGAACGCTTTAGCTTATGTGAAGTTCACCCAACTAGGAGAGGTCTATTCCCATTGTATTACAATATAATTTTGTTCATCTTTCTACGTTTACCTTCTAAACTATGTTACCATTCCATAGGCCACAAATCAACACAGATGACCTGTTGGAATATGCAACAGCTACCATATACTCCTTCCATTTTAAAAAAAGTTTCAAACTGTAAATATTGCGCAGCCAGAAGATTTGAATTTGAACCTCCAAGCTTTTGTTATAGTAACGGTTCAGTCAAATTAGCCTCCCATCAAATGTCTTTCGAATTAAGAGCGCTTTACTTAGGTGTCAGTGATGAATCCAATCATTTCTTACTTACGTAAGGACATACAATAATATGTTCATATTTACTTCACTTGGAGTAAAATACAATAAAGAGTTAGCAAAGAGAACTGAAGGCATATAAACATTTAAAGTTCAGGGACAAACATTTTATACATAACCTTGTCCATGGCAATAATGAACCGAGAAACTTACAGGTTTATTTTTATGACGATGAGGATGATAT
>JACEIK010001797.1:121437-142000 GCA_018107945.1 Datura stramonium | reverse complement strand
TGCTAAATTACATATGATTCATGTTGGCCCAAAATATGTCTTGATGAGTTAGTTTTCAAAAGCTAAGTGATTTCAAACTTTGACATTTTAATGTTGATCCTATATGCATGTGAGTGAATTGTTGGAGTTTTATTAATTTATCTCATGATCCTAACTGCAAATATACCTATTTGTAGGATGAATTTTGTGCCTAAATTTGAGAAGAGAAGTAGTAGATTGTTCGAGGACGAACAATAGTTTAAGTTTGGAGGGGTGATGAAGGGCGTATTTACGCACTTCTTAGCCATACTTTGCCCGTACTTTACTATGTTTTGAGAATAAATTATTTGTGTTTGTATGTGTTTATGTTATATATTTTTGAAAAATGAGCTAACACACGTGATTAGATACTTTCAAGGCTAAAAGTGATGGATTTGGGTGTATTTGAGGCTTTTGGAATGAATGTGAAGAAGTTGGAATGAACAAGGCAAATCCAAGGCATGAAGCACTACACTGCCACACCAGTGCGACTAGCAGCACGGCGCGCAAGCACTCCAGCGCGATGAAGGGCATGAGGAGAGGCACGATGCGGGGCCTTTGCTGTGAGATGCCAGGCCCGGCGCGCCAACCCTGTCGGGCTGCCAACAAGTTTATTCCACTTTAACTAGAAAAAGAAGCTACAAGTCCCAAATCAAATCCGTGAGGGAATAAGAAAAGATTAAATCTACTACTATAAATACCCTTTATTTTTATGTAATAGAGCGAACCTTGATTGCACGATTTTAGAGCGAGTTTTTGGAGACAATTTACAACTTAGATTTGAGAGTTACAAATACATAGAGATACTTGTTGTTGAATTGTTCTTCCTTATTTTTTCAATAATCAAGTGAGTTTCTTCCTATCATCATTGTAAGTATTAATTTATGCTTTTGTCTATGAATGCTATTAATTTACTTATAAACATGATAGGCTAAAACTTCCACAACTAAGGTTGTGAGAACCATGGTGAATTAACGAACTAGGGTTTGCACAAAAGTGATTCAAAACTAATGCAAAAGCTTGTATTATATTCTCTTCATCTTTAAACGTTTCTTAACGGTGCGCAACATTAGGACTTGCCTGAATTCTCTAATTGCTTGAGCGTAGAGAGGTAGAGAATAGGAAATGAGAAGTACAACAAAGCCTTGGTCTTTATGATCATTGTATTAACTTGAGCTGTGGTCGCAGAATAGTTAAATTTGGGATAAATTGATAATAGTTAAATTAAAATCGCTCATGAGAACTAACCCGATGATTGAGTATAGTCATCTAATAGGGACGAACCAGTCATTTGGATTAACCCTAGTTTTCAGTTCTACAAGTAAAGTATTGGGATAGATCACAAGTGTAAAACCCAAAGTAGTTATGAACCCATGGAGAACACTTACCCTAGTTAGTTGCATTAATTTGGAATCAACATTCAATTTCTCAACAATATTACTTGTTGCTTTTACAAATTCCCTCCTTTAGAAGATAACAACTTAAATACTAATGTTCTTCTATATCCTTCATATTCCCTGTGGGTTCGACCCCAACCTCTTAGTTGGGTTCTTTATTGATAATGACCGTTTCATACTTTGTTAGGAAGTGTGAGTTTAAGCATTATCACATACCCGGGAAGCAGACGCAGCGGTCAGTACATATGTTATTGGTTTGACTGCAGACCAATGTAGGAAAGAAGAAGAGCGTGGCCATGAATTGGCTCATATGCGCACATTGTTGGATTTTCTTACTAAGCACATCATGGGAGCTGGAGCCAGAAAGGTGAATGCAGTTGGGACACAGAGACAGGAGCTAGGGCCAGACTACTCAGATTCCGAGGAGGAGGCAAACTTCTTGGACAACCAGGTGGCGGGTTTCCAAGCCAACGCCCAAGGGTTTGTACAAGACACTTGGTGCCAAGTTCTGGAAACCAAGGCCGGAACCAATATAGAGACAACTATAATCGGAATGGGTACAAAGATAGAAGCTAAGGTCGTGAGCGTGAGGGAGAATGGAGAAGGAATGATGGTTACCACAATAACCGAGTTGGATTGTACGTGCCTTATAATGCACGCAAGGGGGAGGCTGGACAGTTGAAGTTAGAGAGCATGATGGCTGAGATGATAAAGAAGGTGAGGTCCATAGATGATCAGTTGAAAGACATCCGTACTGATATATCAAGTCAGAGAGTGGAGTCACATGCGATGGCTATCAAGCAGATTGAACAACAGTTAGGACAACTGTCAACATCTATGAACCCTCAGCAGAAGGGTACACTACCTAGCAACATAGTCCAAAATCCAAAGAATGATGGTCACTATATGGCTGTGATGACTAGGAGTGGAAAGACTGCGGTTAACCCCCCTCTATCGGTTGTAGTTTAAAGGAAGAAAGAAAGCGTAATCGAAGAAGAAGAAGATGTCGCTGAAAAGGAACACAATGAGGATGCTGAGTTGACTGAGGCCCCAAATGTCGAAAACAGGCCTGAACCTAAACAAGGAGCCATGCAAATGTACAAGGCTATTCCATGACCACCGCCATCGTTCCCCCAAAGAATGAATAAGAAGGAGGAGAATGGTAAGTTTCAGAAGTTCTTGTTAATGCTCAAACAATTATCTGTAAACATACCATTGGTCAAGGCGAACAGATGCCGGGATATGCCAAGTTCATGAATGACCTTGTGACGAAGAAGAGGTCCGTGAGCTATGAGCCCGTTGATAATGTTCACCATTGTAGTGCTATAGCTTCATGGGTCCTGGCTTAGAAGAAGGATGATCCAGGTGCCTTCACTATTCCATGCACAATCAGCGATGTTGAGTTCGCAAGGGCACTCTGTAATTTGGGAACAAGCATCAATATGATGATATTGGTTGTGTTTAAGCAGCTAGGCTTGGTAGCCCCTATACCGGCTAACATGCGGCTACTGATGGCCGACAGAACTGTAAAGAAGCCTGTGGGGATCCTGTTCGATGTGCTTGTGAAAGTTGATAGATTTATATTCCCAGTGGACTTCGTAATCCTTGATTACCTTGAAGTATGTGTTTGAGGATGAGAAACGCGAGATTTTAGAATGTCTTCACAAAATGACTTGAACTTTGAATAAGGCGTTATTATTGTTCACTCGATTATCGTAATTACTTGCATCCATGTTTAATTATGTGAGGATCTTATGATAATCCCTAAGAAATTGAATGTGCCATTGATAGACATGTTGAGAAGAAATTAGATCTTATGTGCTTGAATAATTGAAGGTAAAATATGCATGTCCCTTATGCTTTTGATGGAATTGATTGGGTATGAGGTAAATTATGGTAAGGACCAAATTAATGCATCCTTCTCATGAATTGGAGTAAATCTTGAAATGGATTTTATGAAATGAAAATGTATGCTTCTTCCATAATCTTGTTGTAAATGTATAAGTTATGAGTTAAGCATATGGATTTACGTAAATTTAGAATATATGAATCAATGTATGCATGTTAAGATACGAATTGGATCTATGGATCATGAATGACTTATAATACATGTTGAATGATATGAAGCCGGAACTTAATGAGGTGGAGGTATAATGCTTGATGTGAATCTATAGATACTAATGTAAGATGTTTGAAGAAATATTGATGTGGCTCTATGATAATATGAATTATGATGATAAAGCATGAGATTGATATTTTCAGAATGTTGGGCTTGTTGTTAGTAGAAAGTAGCCCCGATCCTTCCGAAATGAATGTTGTATGATGGAAGTAGTGTATGTTTATGTTTCTGGCTAGCTGCAGTAGCATAGACCAGATATATGATGTCAGATCAGTACTCCTCATGTCCTAGTTAGCCAGTGATCCTCCATAGCCGAGAATGCTTCCCTTGGTCAGCTCGGGATCCTCTATAGCAGAGAGTGACTCCCTAGTTCAGTCGGGACCCTCCATAGCAGAGAGTGACTCCCTAGTTTGGTCGGG
Source organism: Datura stramonium (assembly GCA_018107945.1). NCBI lineage: Eukaryota > Viridiplantae > Streptophyta > Magnoliopsida > Solanales > Solanaceae > Datura > Datura stramonium. The sequence goes on along the minus strand of JACEIK010001797.1, from coordinate 138,047 downwards.
ACCCTCCATAGTAGAGAGTGACTCCCTAGTTTAGTCAGGTTCCTCCATAGTAGAGAATGACTCCTTAGTTCAGCTGGGACTCTCCATAGTAGAGGATGACTCTCTTAGTTATGTTATTAGCATGATTCAGTTCCGTATGATCCAGATTTCAGATTATAACAGATTTAATATAATGATAATCAGTCTTAGTTATCAGTAGTGATTCAGTACAGTCTGTGATGCTAGTTTCAGATTCAGCTCTTATTAAACGCTTAGAACTTGACTCTTATGCATGGGTTCGATGATGTTTCATAAAATGAGATCCAAAGGAAGGTTTCAAGTATATATATGTGTATATGAATCATAAGAGGATAGTGGGATGTTAATCAGTTATGTTGATATACTTGGTTATTTCCTTATCGAATATTTGAAATATTTAATTATCTATGTTATCCCGCATGCTCAGTACATTTCAAGTACTGACCGCATATCTTTTTGTGCTATATTGTTTCATGATATAAATTCATGTCTCCAAACTCAGCCACGTTGTTAAATACGCTTCATTCCCTCTCAATCGCCAATGGTGAGTCCTCATGTCTCGAGGACGTGATTTATGTTTATGTTTTCTTTTTGTTCCAGTTTCATATTTTAGGAGTTAGCTGGGTGCTTGTCCCATCAACTCCTCAGTTTAATAGAAGGCTTTCAGACTTGTATAGACAGACGCAATGTTGTATCAAGTGTTGTTACAATTGTCCTTATGGTTTTTGTTAGACTATTGCAGTTAGCTTCCGCCTATGTTTGTTGTTAGTCGCTGTTATTGTCAAATGATATGCTATGATTATGCCATGGGTCAACTCGGAGCCTTTAGGGTTCCTTGTCCCATGTTATGACTAGGGTGTGAACTCGGGTAGTGACAAACTTGATATCTGAGCCAAGGTTTAGAGTGTCCTAGGGTGTCTGAAAGACGAGTTAAGTAGTGCCACGACTCGAACGGAGGCCCGGACCGCGAAACGGGACAAGGAGCCCCGAGGGACCCCAAGTTGACCCATGAATAAGCATACATCTAACTCAATCAAGAACTAAATAACCATCAATACATTCATAGCGGAAGTCTAACTTGAATATAACATCAGAATATAAATCCGAAGCTGAATACATACATATGTCTGAATATCCTCTAAACATGACGAGTTGATTGGAAAAGACCCCAACTAACTCAACAAGCTGAAAACTGAAATACATAAAGAAAAGATAGATAGTATGGTCCTCGGAAGATGAGGACTCACCAATAAGTAAACGCTAACTCCGATAAGCTATCTAAGAGCGGGGCTGAACCTAAGAGCTGGGTCCTGTATCATGAAATGATACAACATAGAAAGTATGCGGTCAGTACATGGAATGTACCGAGTATGCAAGGTAAGTAAAATCGCTAATGTAGGTAAAAATCCTTTTAAACACAATGCGATGATTAAACATAAACATCAGTAAACTGAGAGTAGGGCTTGAATGCATTCTTTCTGAAATCATGATCTTTTCATAAAATGACAATACATAGCTTTATAACATCAAACTGACTCAAATAACTCAAAGCTGAAATATGACATTTATAGAAAAGCTGAACATTGAGTCAAACCTTACTTTTAGAACCTACATGAGTATATAATAGCCATGAGTAATGAATATGCATAACTGAATCATACAGAACAATGGGAGACTCGTCACTTAACTGACATACCACGATATAGCTTACGTGGTCCCGACTATCACACTCAAGTTGGCAGAGCCGTCCAAAGCCTTTCTAGGGCTAAGGATGCTACCATGATATCGATATCATGCTGAATACCCATTCAGGCAAGGGAAAACTTACAAGGGAGGTCCCAAGTTATATAATAGTATCAACCTACATTGGCGCGTAATTCTAGGGCATAGGGTGATCGACCCTTATCCCGCTTGGTGCTAGACTCTTCTTCCAAAAACATGCAATGCTCTACATCGTATATAACGAAGCTCAACATCGTCTATTGACGAAGATCAATAATCAAATACATCTCAAGTATGAAATCAAATATGAGAAGCTTTAGTTCAAAACATACCACAAGCTAGACTATAAAATTCGGAGTCTTCGCTCCAAAAAAATGTGGTAAGCTTAGTTCGAGAAAATCATCATTTAAACTTAACATGTGGGCATTTCCCAAAGCTTTATCATACTTAGAAATACTCAATTCTCATTGAAAACATAATTATAAACATGGGTATCTTCACATCATTCTTTTCATCATAATATCTCATCATTATCACATATGTTTCACAAATCTCACTTTTCATGATCATATCATCAAGGGGCTTCAACATTCATAAGGCATAGAAACATAATTTAATTAAAATCATTAGAAAATTAGCTCATGCTTCACAATTCAATAATAAAATCATAATCAATTCATACCCATGTAAAGAAATTGAAGATTCGTGCATTTGGGTAAAAACCCCATAACTTGATCATAGTAAATTCTCATATTTAGATATAAATTGGGAATGAGTATGGAAGGAAACACCCACTCATAACCCTACATACCTAGAAGGGATTGATTCTACCACTTCCCTGATTGCCCAAGAAGGATTTGAATGAAAACCTAGAAGGCTTGCTCTAGATCACCGCCTCAATCACTCAAATTTGCATGCATGGAAGGAAATAACTTAGAATAGGTTTTCCCCTCTTAAAACCCATTAAAACGAGCATCAAATGATGTATTATAGGCTTTAGGAACTTAGAAATTACGAAAAGGCCCTTACTAAACTCGTAGGAAATTACTGTCAGGTGGTCCTAACGGACGACCTGACAACTCGTGGTCCAGGGCGACAACTCGTTCCCTCACTCGTCAGTTGCACTGCCTGGCCTTGTCTTTTGGGCTCATAAAAATTAACACCATGACTCGTTAGTGGTGACCATGACTCGTGGTCACCAGTCATGAAGTACATTGTTCTTCTTCCTTCTCTTTTCCTTCTCCCCACCCCATTGCTGACCTAACAGCTCATGGGGTCTGACCATGAGTCGTTGCCACGCCCATGGGGACCCTTTTTCTTCCCACTTCCCAAACTCCTCCCTGGACTCCTCACAAGTCACCTGACAACTCGTGGGCTGTCCTCATGAGTCGTCTTACGACTCGTCATGAGTCTGCAACATCACTTTACATTTTTCCCGTTTCAACTCCCGGGTTCGATCTTTGGGCTTCTGGGGTATAACAAGTAAAGTCTTCATCATGGGTGTGAAGCGCGCCACACTTATGAAGAGGAGGCTACGAGATGTTTTAGGAATGATCCCTTTCTTCACGATTCTTATCGTGCATAGAGTATGAAGCTCTAAACAGTTCTTTCCCCTGACTCATGCTTTACGCGCTCACAGATAATGCCTCCTAGACGAGAAAATGGAAGGAGAAATGGTAATAATCGGCAGCAGGCACCACCAGCCCCGGGGAACCCGATGGACGACCATGTTACACATGTCGAGTTCTGGGAAACTCTTAATATGCTGGCAGAGGCCGTGACTGCCCAGATTAACCAGCAAGATATGCTCGTATTCCCCAGAATGGGAATGTAGCGGTGGCAAGGGTGAGAGATTTTCTCCAAATGAACCCACCCGAGTTCTTGGGGTCAAAGGTAGACGAGGACCTGTATGAGTTCTTAAAAGAGATTCAGAAGATTACTCACATCATGGAAGTGACGAGAATTGAGAGTGCAGACTTAGCCTCCTACCAGCTAAAAGGAGTTTCTTATACATGGTTTTGTCAGTGGAGGGACAGTCGAGGGATCGAAGCAGGCCCCGTAGGTTGGGATGAATTTAAAACCGCATTTCTGGATAGGTTTTTCCCTAAAGAGTTGAGAGAGGCTAGGGCGGCAGAGTTCATCAACCTGAGACAGAATTACATGACAGTTCAAGAGTATGCGTTGGAATTTACCCGGCTATCCAAGTATGCCCCAGATATGGTAGCGGACCAGAGGGCCCGAGTGAGCAAGTTCATGAACGGAGTGTCAGACTCCTTGATTAAAGAGTGCAGGTCTGCTATGTTGCATCGGGATATAGACTTTTCAAGTTTGGTGATATTCGCACCACAAATAGAGGTGGAGAAGTGAAGGAAAAGGAGAGAGGGGCCAAGAGGGCCAGGAGAGGAGATTCAGAGTCCTCTTCGCCAAGGATAAGTGGTGGACACCGCTCATTTTCATAGAAGAAGTCGGCAGCCCCAACATTTTCAACAGTCAGTGCTTCATACAAACCTAGAGTAAGGGAGATTACGTACCCGATGTGTACCAACAGTGGGAAGCACCACCTGGGAGAATGTATGGCTAGATCGGATGTTTGCTTCTGGTACGGCCAGTCAGGCCATAAGCATCGAGACTGCAAAGAGGCAAGACGAGGTGAGAGTAGATTCTCGGACATCTCTTCAGTAGCCCCTATAGCCCGCCCATTTCAGCAGGGTGCATCATCTAGCCCAGGTGGCGGACGTCGTCAAAATCATTCCTATGTCATGACAGCACACCAGGATAAGGGGCAAGTCGCCAGTAGTGGCCACAGGTATGTTGTGAATCTTGCATAACTCTTTGTATGTTGCTAGCCCAGAACCCCAATACTAAATAAGGAGCTTATAGTTGTTGTTGAGAAGAGATTGTTGATGTGTGATGTGAATAGCTGTTAATGTGAGACTGGCCGTGTTGGTTAGAGGTGAAAGGGGGAGCTATGAGTTAGTGAATTAGTCCCAACCTTAGGAAATATTCAGGAGCCTTAGAATGATGGCTTTAAGCTAAGGGGGAGATGGTAAACATGTGAGATTATTCAGATTTTGATTATGATAGTAGGGAAGTCCTAACTCTAGCAGTTATGGTATGTCAATTGCTTCAGGTTCAGATAATTTCTCTAGTAGTTTGGTTGAAGCTAAGTTATGTCCATCCCTATATGCGGACTCCCAGAAGTTCTAGATAATCGCTTCAGACAGTGATGCCTATCTTACTTTACGAATCCTCTAGGCTCATTTTCGTGTTGCAAATTAGTTATGTGTGTTAAATCATGTTTTCTAGTATGATCAGATCGAACTCAGTCTTTAGAGTATGCCTAGAAGCTCAGCAGACTCAGGTTATCTCATGTACGTGCTTAGTTTTAGATGTCGTGAATGATTCATGCTCATGAGACCTTCGATTGAATTCAGACCAGATATTATGAATTCTAACCCTGTATCAGAAAGTGACTTGAGAGTGAAGGCTCAATCCATATCAGTTCAGTGTCAGTACAAGGGGAAGAATACTTTTCAGTGTTCTATCAAGTTTTATGTTAGTTTCATGTCCTTCGGTCTCTTTTGTGCTATAGCATGCATGTATGATTCAAATATTTAGTTCATCTATGTAAGATCATCCCGGAATCAGATACTCCATCAGTTTCAGTTGTAAATGTTTAGTATTTGCGATATCAGTTCTTTCACCAATTTTTTAGTATGTTTATCCAATATTTGAAGATGAATGTTCCCGAAGGGGAGATATTGTAACACCCTGAATGTTTCTAAAATCAGATTCCAAGTTTAAAGGAAGAATTCAGGCGGGAGATGGAAAATTTTGTCTCAAAATTAGTAGGGGGATGACTCGTTAAGAGACCCCACGAGTCGTGGTCAGACTCGTGGGGAGCAGTCAAGAAGGAAGTCTGGAGCAGTGGCCACAGACAACCCAACGAGTTGTTAGGTAACCCCACGAGTCGTTAGGTTGGCTGTTAGGTGAAGTTATGAATTTTCGGTGTGGGCTTGAGGCAATGAAGGCCACGGAAGGAGACACGAGTCGTCGTGTACCTGAAAACTCATCAAGTTACCCGTGAGGAGGGAAGAGCAGAAAAAGGGACTTTAACCAGTGCACTCCACGACTTGATCCCCGTGAGTCGTTACTCGACCCCAAGACTCGTGGGGTCTAGCAGAGTGATTTTTCCTGCTTTTTTCCAGAGGCATTTCCATAAACTCCTATGCTTTTAACTCACAAACTACGTTGTTTTGAGTATTATTTGGTACATTTTAAGGATTTCTTCAAGTATAAACTCTCATTCTCTCAAGATACCTTTCAAAAGCCCTTCTTCCTCCTCTCCTCTCAAGATTCAAGGATTTCACCGTGTTCACCAAAGCTTCAAGGGGAAATTTTGAGGAGGGTTTCTTATACCAGGTATGCAGGTCTTTCAACAAGAATAATATTCCATCATTGTGCCCCAAAATGTTTTTATCAAAATCTCAATTTCAACTATTCTAGAAAATGCATGACCTGGGGTTTTTGTGATGGGTGATTTCGTCCATATTTGTATAATTTCCAAGATCCATTATGATTATGAGGTTAATTATGAGGTAGAATAATTGGGTTACCTTTAATTATATATTGGAGGATGAGAAACGCGAGATTTTAGAATGACTTTCACAAAATGACTTGAACTTTGAATAAGGCTTTATTATTATTCACTCGATTATCGTAATTACTTCCATCCATGTTTAATTATGTGAAGATCGTAAAGAAATTGAATGTTCCATTGATAGACATGTTGAGAAGAAATTAAATCTTATGGGCTTGAATAATTGAAGGCAAAATATGCATGTCCCTTATGCTTTTGATGGGATTAATTGGGTAAGAGGTAAATTATGGTAAGGGCCAAATTAATGCATCCTTCTCATGAATTGAAGTAAATCTAGAAATGGGTTATATGAAATGAAAATGTATGCTTCTTCCATAATCTTGTTGTAAATGTATAATTTATGAGTTAAGTATATGACTTCTCGTAAATCTAGAATATATGAATCAATGTATGCATGTTAAGATACGAGTTGGATCTATGGATCATGAATGACTTTGATATATATTAAATGATATGAAGCCGGAACTTAATGAGGTGGAGGTATAATGCTTGATGTGAATCTATAGATACTCACTAATGTAAGATGTTTGAAGAAATATTGATGTGGCTCTATGATGATATGAATTATGATGATAAAGCATGAGATTGATATTTTCATAATGTTGGGCTTGTTGTTAGTAGAAAGTAGCCCCGATCCTTCCGAAATGAATATTGTATGATGGAAGTAGTGTATGTTTATGTTTCTGGCTAGCTGCAGTAGCATAGACCAGATAGATGATGTCAAATTAGTACTCCTCATGTCCTAGTTAGCCAGGGATCCTCCATAGTAGAGAGTGACTCCATAGTTCAGTCGGGATCCTCTATAGCAGAGAGTGACTCCCTAGTTCTATCGGAATCCTCCATAGCAGAGAGTGACTCCCTACTTCAGTCGAGACCCTCCATAGCAGAGAGTGACTCCCTAGTTCAGTCGGGACCCTCCATAGTAGAGAGTTACTCCAAGTTCAGTCAGGTTCCTCCATAGTAGAGAATGAGTCCTTAGTTCAGCTGGGACTCTCCATAGTAGAGGATGACTCCCTTAGTTATGTTATTAGCATGATTCAGTTCCGTATGATCCAGATTTCAAATTATAATAGATTTAATATAATGGTAATCAGTCTCAGTTATCAGTAGTGATTCAGTACAGTGTGTGATGCTAGTTTCAGATTCAGCTATTATTACATGTTCAGAACTTGACCCTTATGCATGAGTTCGATGATGTTTCATAAAATGAGATCCAAAGAAAGGTTTCAAGTATATATGTGTGTATGTGAATCATAAGAGGATAGTGGTATATTAATCAGTTATGTTGATGTTCTTGGTTATTTCCTTATCATATATTTGTAAATTTAATTATTTATGTTATCCCGCATGCTCAGTACATTCCAAGTACTGACCGCACGCCTTTTTGTGCTATATCATTTCATGATATAGATTAAGGTCTCCAGACTCAGGCTCGTGGTTAGATACGTTTCATTCCCTCTCAGCCGCCAGTAGTGAGTCCTCATCTCCCAAGGATGTGATCTATGTTTATGTTTTCTTTATGTTTTAGTTTCATATTTTAGGAGTTAGCTGGGGGATTGTCCCAACAACTCCTTAGTTTAGTAGAAGGCTTTCAGACTTGTCTAGACAGACGCAACGTTGTATCAAGTGTTGTTACAATCGTCCTTATGGTTTATGCTAGACTATTGCAGTTAGCTTCCGCCTATGTTTGTTGTTAGTCGCTTTTATTGTCAAGTGATACGCTATGATTATTCCATGGGTTGACGTGGAGCCTTTCGGGGTTCCTTGTCCCATGTTACGACTAGGGTGTGAACTCGGGTTATGACACCACATGACCCAAGAACGCCACGGAATTTAACCAAAACTCACATTTGCTGAATTTTACATACAGTTGACGATCCTTCAAAGCCTGCAACACCACACTCAAATGAGTAGCATGCTCCTCCTCGCTTTGAGAATATATAAGGATGTCATCAACGAACACGTTCACAAACATATCTAGATATGGCTTGAACACCCTGTTCATCAAGTCCATAAAAGTTGCAGGAGCATTCATTAGTCCAAAAGACATAACTACGAACTCATAGTGATCATACTGAGTTCTGAAGGCTATCTTCGGAATGTCGCTCTCCTGGATTCTGAGCTGATGGTACCCAGATCTGAGATCTATCTTCGAAAAACACTCGGCACCCTGAAGCTGATCAAATAAATCATCGATCCTGGGTAAAGGATACCTGTTCTTGATGGTTACCTTGTTTAATTGCCAATAATCAATACACATACGGAGAGAACCGTCTTTCTTTCGGACAAAGAGAACTAGTGCACTCCAAGGGGACTTACTTGGTCTGATGAAACCCTTATCCAAAAGATCTTTCAACTGCTCCTTCAACTCTTTTAGCTTAGCTGGAGCCATTCTGTTGGGAGGAATAGATATGGGTTGTGTGTCGGGAAGAAGGTCAATACCAAAATCGATTTCCCTCTCGGGAGGAACACCCGGTAAATCATCAGGGAACACTTCTGGATACTTGCATGCTATTGGAACTGACTGGATAGTCGGGATCTCGGACTTAACATCCTTAACCCTAACTAGATGGTAAACAAAACGTTTGGAAATCATATTCCTGGCCTTAAGATAGGAAATAAAATGACTTATAGGCACGACCGAACTACCCTTCCACTCTAAGACTGACTGACCCAGAAAGCGGAACTCCATCGAACGGGTTCTACAATTAACAGAAGAATAACATGCATACAATGAATCCATATCGAGAACAATATCTAAGTTAGTCATGGCTAACTCTACTAGATCCACAGAGGTGACTTTCTTCATACTGTGATCGGGCAACTTCTATACACTTGCCTAGCTACAACTGAATCACCAATGGGAAGTAAAGACTGAGAATGGTTCTATCAGAATTTCAGGACTGACTCTAAAGCTACTAGAAATATAAGGTGTCATAAAAGACAAAGTAGCCCCTAGATCTAACAAAGCATAAGCATCAAGGTGGAAAACTCGTAACATACCAGTAACCACATCAGGTAAGGTCTCCTGCTCCTGACGCGAGGCGAGGGCATAGAATCTGTTTTAGCCCTTCTCACCACCCCCACTAGTGGATGCCCCCTGCAGAGCTGAGCGTACTGAAGCTACTGCTGACCTAGTAGTTTGTGCACGACCTCTATCATCATCCTTTCTAGCAAACGGGCACGCTCGGCGCATGTGACCGGATATACTGCACCCATAACAGATATCTGAGTCGAGCAAGCACTCTCCCACATGACTTTTGCCACACTTCCCACATGCTAGAAAGGTGTGCTCTACCTGCATGCCCCTCTAGTATCTCAAACCTGAGGCCCTTCTCCTTAGATCACCCTTGGATCTAGATGGAACACTAGTTGATGATGGTGCTGGAGCTAGTGACCTCTGCTGAATCTGAGGGCGGTGACCACCGCCGGACCTCTGCTGAGTGAACCCATATCTGTCTTTCCATGCCCTTTTGGACTCTCTCTCCCTCATATGCATCGCCTACATCTGCTGGGCGTACAAGACTATCCGAGGAAAATCCATATCCTGGTGGAGCACACCGGTCCTGCAATCTTTGTCCAAATAGTTCGCCATCCCATGAACAAACCTGTTCATTCGTGCCCTCTAATCCACCACTAACTCTGGGGCGTACTTTGATAAGCGAGTGAACTCAAGGGCATACTCTTGTACCTTTATTTTCCCCTGCTTAAGATTCATGAACTTGGGTACCTTCAACACCCTCATCTCACGAGGGAAGCGTTGATCTAGGAAAGCAACATGGAACTCCACATTTCCATTTTACGAAATATGTGCCACTGCCTACTGGTTGACCTGAGCAGTCAAGGCCTGTGCTTTCATCTGAATAGCTGCCCGAAATTCAGCATAGGCAACCGGCTCCGGTGCATGAGGCTCCTAGATTGGTGGGGCTTGTTGGTGCCCGTCTCCATTTCCATCCTCGTGGCCGTTTTTATTCCCATTCCTTCTCCCATTAACTCTGTGGGGTGCCATGATTCTACAATTGCAAATAGCATGAGTTAGAAGGATAGAGAGGCATTTCATTGCACGACATAGATCATGAAAGAAGGGAACATTTCTTAAACGTCTCGTAGCCTCTTCATCATAGGTGTGGCGCGCTTCACACCTATGAAAAAAACTCTACTTAACGTGGCTTTCGGACACACTAGGACACTTCAAACCTATTACTCTGATACCAAGTTTGTCACGACCCGAACGTAGCCTCGGATCGCAACATGGGACAAGAAGCCCCGAGATACTCCAAGTCGACCCATGGAATGAACATACATCTATCTCAATCCAGTAAAGCGGAATACTCAACATGATAACATGGCAAAAGCATAATCATAACATAACATGGAAAGAGATACACACTTCATACATAACAGCTGAATACTACACATAGTCTGAAAGCCTCTAACATATCTGATGGGCTGATGGGACAACACCCCCAACTAACCCGACAAGTCTAGAAAACTAAATATAAAGGATAACTGATATCAACTGGTCCTCGAGATATGAGGACTCACCAATGAACTGGAAGCTAACTCCGAGAACGAGCTACTGACGGTGCTGGGTCTAAAGATTGGAGCCTGTATCATAAAATGATACAACATAGAGTATGCGGTCAGTACGTGGAATGTACCAAGTATGCAATGGAAGTAAAATGGACATTTAAAATACATAAAAGTTCATAAGAGTAGGAGAACATGCTCATGACATAAATGTCATAACGTAACATAGGGCTCAAGGTTTTCAAAACATTCGTAATCCATTCATCATCATAGTCATAAGAGAAAATTTTATAAATCATAACTTGAAAAAAAGTAACATAAACATAACAATGCATAAAACATGCGTAACAATGGGAGGACTCGTCATAACCGACACCATCATGGTAGAGCCTTACATGATTCCCCAACTATCTCACTCAAGTGGGCAGAGTCGTCCCAGGCTTGCCAGGCAAGGAATGTGCATTATGTGATATCACAAAAGAGGGGATACATTAACATTGTAATATATCAACATGAACCTACGGCGGAACATAGTTATGAGACACCGGCATAGTCCTTTGAACGTCGGGCTATTCGGTGCTAGACACTGCTCCCAAAAATATGCAAATTAAGCTCATACATAAATCATAAACATTATTCATGAGATTCATGGCTAAATAAATATTAACATCGTTGATCCCCATTTACATACATGTTTAGCCATGAATCAAAGGCCCATTAGTCGGCCAACATCATAAATCGGTCAATCATGAAATTCATATCATAAATCATAAATCATACTTGAACATGTGGGCATTGCCCAATACTTTAACATGCTTGAAAATTCTCAAGTCACTTAAAAACATGATTATAAACATGGGTAACTTGAAAACATGTTTTTCATCATCAATACTTCATCTTACATGAACATTCATCATAAATCTTATCTTTCATAAACTTCTCATAAATGGGTATTTTAAATTTATAAAGCTTGAAACATGATTTTAATGAAAACAACGTAAAACTTGCCCATAATTCATAATTCCATAATAAAAACACCTTTGAATCATGTCCATGTAGTAAATTAGAAATTTCATGCATTTGGTTAAAACCCCATAGAATCATCATAGGAATTTTCATGATTTAGGGAGAAATTGGGCATGGGTTTGAACAGATTCACCCATTCATAACCCTACATACCCGGGGAAGATCAGATTTATCACGCCTTGAAAGCCCAATGAAAGTTTGAAGGAAAACTTGAAGAGCTCTCACTTGATAACCTCCTAAACCCCTTCAATATGCATGCATGGATGTGAATGAGACTAGGATATATTTTTCCTTCATAAGACACTGCATTTCGAGCCTTAAATGATGTAGTTTAGGACTCTAGGACTTAGGAATGATGAAAATTCCCTTAATGAATTTCCTGAAAATTCTAACTGCTGCTGACAACGGACGACAGAACGATCAGTCATCAGCTCCTATGGTCCGTTGTCACCTCTCGTTTCTTGAACCTGAGTTCAAGTTTCTGGTCCCTCACCACGACTGCACAGGAGGTCATTGCTAGACCCAACGACTCATTAGTGCCAGTCGTCCTCATCACTGCCTTAACTTGGGACCCCTTTTCACGACTATCGACCAAGACACATTGCTACATAAAATGGGTCGTTCCATGACTCGTTCCTTCTCCCTTGACCAAGGGCCAATCTCACAACGACTACATCCGACGACTCATGACAGCAAACGACGAGTCATTCCTACACCCGTTACTCCCAACTCTGAACTTCCAGAACCTCACCAGGATGCATCCTATGGATTGTTGGTGGAACCAACGACCCGTTACATGACCTATTATGTAACAAACTTCCAGATTTCTATCACTTTCCATTTTTAAATCTCGGGTCTAGTCTTAGGCACTCCCCGGATATTATAGTGAGAGTCTTACTTGTTCAATCCCATGGTTCATATTTTTCTATATCTGTGAGTGGGGGACTTCTTTTATTGTGAGGGTACATGATCTGTGTTTAATTCTACCAATTGTCTGTGTGAAAAGCATTGGTGATGACTTAACTATCTGTTAATAGCTAGTTTAAGTACTGGCATTAGTCTAGATCTTACCTTATTCCCTGTGGGTTCTAACCCAACCTCTTTATTGGGTTCTTTATTGACAACGTCCGCTTCATACTTTGCTGAGAAGTGTGAGTTTGAGCGTTATCACGGACTCATCATAGCAGTCCACTTACGCTGTGGCGGACATGATTCTAGGGCAGTGGGCCCGCTACAACGGCAACTCATTTGCTGCAGCCATTACACCTTAGGCAGTGAGCTGTTTCCCCTATTTGCTCTTTCTAATTTTGATTCTATCTCCGACTCTTTTGATCATTCTTCTAATGCACTCATTTTCTACAAGTTCTTTCTATCACTATGTCTAGTAGTAGTTTAGCAACCACACTTCTGGTTACATTAGATTCGTGAATGACTAGTGCCATTTTGGACATAGTGAGTAGGCAACCAAAAGCCTATTACATGAGAAGGGCTTCATCATACAGGATATGGCGAAGAAGGTGCCGGAGTTCTATGCCCATCTTCAGGAGATGAGATTAGGTCCTCTAGTCAAGGAGCCCTTCAAGGATAATGAGACTTAGGTGAGAGAGTTTTATGCCAACCTCCCCACCATGAACTAAAATCATCCAAACCCAGTCGCCTATGTTAGGGGGAGGCAAATCAGTTTGAATGTCGCTTCCATCAATGAGGCTTTGAGTCTGCCAACCCTTCGGAGGATGAGCTGAGGGCTTAGAATGTGGATGGAAATGGGTAGTGGCTAGTAGATATCATGGTGGTGGAGGAGCACAAAGCCTCATCTCATTGGGGCATCATCTGGACTGGTATTCAGAGTATCCACTTTACTATGGAGGCCCGAAGGTGGCTAAATTTTGTGTCCCGAAGGATCCACCAATGTCACCAATGTAACCTATGCCTGAGCCTTAGTGGTGGCCTAAATCCTGAGTGGTACGCAAGTAAATGTGGTGGCATAGATAATGGAGGATTAGAGGTACTTCTCGGCCTGAATGTCACTGGCCTGCCTTTCCCTTCTCTCATTATCCTACTTTGCATATGGGCCAGGGTGCATCGGGAGGCTAGGGATTTATTGGTGGCCTGTGATGTACCTTTTGATCTCTTAAGGGTGAAGGGTGCACGGGGAGGGGCAAGAAGAATAGGAGGACTTCCTCTATCGATAGGGATGGTGGGGCTTGAACTTCTAAGTTGGCGGGTCCTTTTGAGTGGATTGAGACAGAGATGGCCGCCATGCGGGAGCTATTGGGAGGATTGCCCAGGCCTTCTATAGATAGCAGGACATCCAACACAACTGTTGTGGATCTATAGGAGGTGCGGGGCGATTTCCTCCTTGGCCCACACCCATGTGGAGCTCAAAGAGGACTTGGACAGGGAGAAGAAGAAGCAACGCCCTCGGGACAAGCTCTTTGTCTACATGTGAAAGGGATCAAGAAGATCCTAAGGACCCTTTCCCCTAAATCCAAGATGTCATAACTGACCAGAGAGGACTTGCCAGAATTCTCCTTCCTCGGTCAATTCAAGGATGAGATAGCCGGTGACCTCAGCGGCGGCAGCAACAAGGCCTCTAGTTAGTTAGGGCTGCAGTGTTCCTCCCTCCCCTAACCCCTTTAGATATTTGATTTGGGTTGCCCCCGTTTGGGGGCATGTAAGATAATTCTCAATCCTTCTCTTTACTAGTTGTTGGATGTTGCTACTTACTTTCTTTTGGTGTATGGATGCCAGTTTGGCATTCACATACAATAACCGTGTTTTTGGCCCCTTATTATTTATATCACACTGTGGTTTTCCCCATACTCATATTTCATGATTTTATCATACTTAGCATATCTGTTGTTGCCTTAAAAACAGGGGATGTTGGATTTTGCCTGGTAGCCATTCACTGCAGCGATCTCCCTTCTGTTGCAGCGAACCCTCCGTGGCGATCACTTCCTCGTTGTAGTGAGTCCGCTGCAGCAAGACACGCTTCGCTACAACTAAACTCACTAAGCAGAACTCTTTCAAGGATTTTTGGTCCCTCCGTTCAATTTAATCTAATTCACTGTCACTAGACTTCACACACAAATTTATCTCATATTCCCCTACAATTCACGTCACTAGATACCAATTAAGCCCGTCGAGATACCAATCGGCCTTCAGATACCAATTAGGCTCAACTGAGGGAGAACGACACGATTAGGAAAGAATAAACTGAAGGACCTCCTAAATGCCTCATAGCTTCCCGAGGATTAGATGTGGACGTCTACACACCATTCTGCAAGAGTACTCTACATTACTCTTTTACTTGTGAGACCGTTAATCTAGATTCTCTGATATCAATTTGACACGACCTAAATGGGCTGATCGTGCGGGCACCTACATTGACTCTAACTTAATAGGAGAACCCTTTCTTGAGCAATGTATAAAATAAATTCATACTCCTTAATTTGCACAAAATCAAAATGTTTTTAAATTTACAATAAATCCTTTTCCAAATCATGACTCCCCCAAGATCTAGACCAGATAGGTATAAAAGCTCTAAACAGAATACTGACAAATAAAAAGTCACAGCTTCATCCGTGGAGAAGTGCAGAAGCTGATGTTGAATACACCACGTCAGTCGTAAAACTTCAACCTACCATAACCTACACCCAAAAAGGCATAGCAAGACAGTATTAGTATAGTACACGCACTGGTAAACATCATCGACCGACTATAATTAGTTCACGTAGCAACATAAAATTAATATACTATTAATAAATCTGTTTTTTTAAACATTCACTTAATAATTTATCACATCAAATTCTTACTCTTCATTTACCCCAGTTATTTTACAGTAAAACTATATTCCTCTTTCCATCATAGCAACAAAGGCTTGTTTGCACACTATTTAGGCCTTGCTGCAGCGATAACTTGGTCGCTGTCACGGTCTTGTCGTAGCAGGAATTCTATCGCTGCAGCAATATTTCTCTATGCAGTAACTTGACTTTCGTTGGCAACCTTACTTCCTTCAGCACCTCATCAATTACACAAGGTCTAACATCAAACAGAACTGCAACAATCTACATTCAATTAAATAAATATTTCACCACTTTTCATCTTATCACGATTATCCCTTTTATTCCCCGTTTTCACAAAATATTTTCACAATCAGGATCAACCCAACAACATCATATAAACCTCATTTACCCAAAATTTTTGCAATACAACATTAACTCATTCATCAAATCACTAAGGTTTACAATATAACTAAGACATAATTTATGCAGCAAATCATATGCACACTGAATACATGGTAAATAAACCTGTCATCATTAGTTTTATCTCATCGGATGTTTGTAAACATATCAGTGTTATACCTGGCACTGAACCCTATCACACTGTCACATATATATATCATCACAAACCTGTACTAATCTCTATCACCAGCCGTATGTATATCACAACATACTTGTCCTGATCTTAGTCACAATCATACGATCGATAATGTGTCGAGCACACGCCTCCATCACATCACCATACACATTCACACAAAATATCATTGTACACATATGTTACACCCCGTAAATTCTTGACATGTAGATGGCCTATTCGCATGTTGGTTAAGAGTTTTAGAATGCCATACATGCTAGAAAAAGGCCCGGGGAAA